>JAADVL010000560.1:0-21116 GCA_023334995.1 Pythium sukuiense | reverse complement strand
TGCTCGCCTGCTGCCCAATGCTCGAGTGTTTGAATCTCGAGTATTGTAACATTGCGAGTGTCGTGCCTCTGGTCGAAGCCTACGAGTCAAGTGAGCGACCCTGCCGCATCGCGTCTCTAACATTGGTTTTTGGTGAACACAGTCCTGGCGGGTCGACGTGCTGGAGACTGCATCGTCTCTTTGATATGCTGACCCAGCCCGAGCATCCAGGCACCCGTGTTCTGCGTCACTTGAGCCTATCGACGCCCCATCACTTCGGCAAGCTCGTCAACTACGCCTCAGTTATGCTGACGAGGAACCACACGCTTGAGACGTTATCACTCACCGGAAGAGATGACGCGTGGAGAGACAAAAGACCTCACGTGTGGACGCAGGGGAAGCTCTTGCGTTTCTAGGATCAGCATCTGAGCGATTCAACGGCGTGTTGTGTTGCGCTGGTCAGCGTCGCTCGCGACCACAGCGACACAGGCAAGACGCTGGCTGCGATCGATGCGCTCGTGGTGAAGATGATCGTGGCGTTCGCAGGACCAGGCAGAGTACGCCGACTTTGCTGGGCCGTGTGGTAGTGATACAACGCCCTTGATCGTGAGAGGTTGAGGCTTTCACGAACACTTGCTGGGTCAGAGTCCAATGCATTTGATTTGAAAGGAATGGTTTTGTTTTCGGGTTCGATCCCGATGGAGTGAAACTCGCGCGATGAAACTGCTCTATCAGAGACTTCGATTCAAGAACGAGTGCCTCGGAGCAAGCACTATTGATGGAACTTCGCTACGTTTGACGTCATTCTGCGTCTGTATCCCTGCGCCATGAGAGTCAGCGACTGCAGCTGAGCTACGATCGCGTCCAGAATGGTGCTTCTTTTCCTGCCTTCTCCGTCGTAAGACGCTGACAAGTTCCAACGTTGTCCCACTTCAATTCATGATCTCGCTGCTACTTCCGACTATGGTTCTTCTGCCTCTTGTGCACGGGTCTTGTCCCCACCGCCGCAGAGTCGCCCTCCTCGCTCTCTGTATGAGTCTCTTGGTGCCCGCCACTGCCGACGCTTCAGTCTTTCGTCCAAGCCGGGACTAGTAGCACTGTCTCGGCCGACGATCTCAGCGCAGACGCGACCAGCTTCTCCTTCGGTACGCTGAATGGCTGCGCTGCTGGCAGACAGTACTGGTAACGCAATGCTGTGTCCGTGTCTCGACAATCGAGGTCGTGCTCGACCAGCGTCCGAATCTTCCACCACGACGGCAGCAGCTTCTGAAGCTCATCGACCACTTCCGGAGCGAGCACATCCACTCGATACGAAGACGAATCACCAGCAATGTCCTTATCCAACGTCGTCGTGGTGTTTGAAGAAGAGGAAGAGCACACTTGAAGCGACAGCATGCCAAGACCCTTCAAGGAAAGCACGTGCGATGTCTTGTCCTGCGCCTTCTCTTCCCCGTAGAACCGCTCCACTGTATCACTCCGCAGTTTCGTGGAGATCCGCAGCACACTGTCGGGTCGGAGTGAAGCGAGCCTGGCCCTCTCGTCGCTCTTCAACTACGCCTCCACCATGTGCGTCCCATTTTGGTCGTTGTATGGCTTCGCATCGTCCGGCAGCAGCGTCTGCTTCTGGTCAAAGACATCACAAGAGCCGGACGACCCCCCCCTTGCGCTCCACTTGCACGAACACCACCGACACACGGACTTGCTTGTCGTCGAAGCCGCCCTTAGGACCTCTCATGCAGATCGGGGTGACCAGATCCACTGCGGTCGCTTCGCGAGACATGATACCAGCGGTGCGTCGCCCCAGCATGGCTCAAAGACACGCCTCCGACGGAACTTCCGCCAATTGCACGAAGTGCGTGAACGACACAAACCAGTCCTTCCACTGCGACCCCACCGCATTGAGCACCTCCCGTGTCGCCATCTTGTCAACTTCTCTGTGTGTAGAAGTTGTGGCTTGCCTCGGATCCACGACTAGCACACGCCGTCAAGAACGTCCACACGCTGAAGAACTATGCGTCTCCAAGAAGCGGCGCACAGTGTCCATGGCCATGTTGTCGATTGTTGCCAGAGAGAAAGATACTGACTTTGAAGGATGAGAGATTGTACTCCTTTGGGCGTCAACTTCAATCATAACCATTCACATTCCACACACCTTCTCCTTTGAAGCCTTTCCTTCTACGGTCGCGTGACGATCCAGAAGAGCGAGTTCGTGCATGAGCTGCCGTCATCGAAGAAATCAAGTTGCTGCACTTGCTCCCACGCTTTCTTCGGATCCACGATGGCCAAGCGTAACCACTTCATCGGTCGTCGTTAGAAGAGCTCGAGACCAGACAGAAAATAGACTCTGGAATGAGTGCATTTTCTCTTCGTTATAGCTCGCCCCGTTCGGCGTCTACCGCTGTCATCACGAGGGTCCAATCGTCTCTCATGCACGTTTGGTGGGTCGATCTTGTCTCTCGCTGCATCCACCACATCCTGCCTCTCCGATCTTGAGCATGGAAATCCTGTGGAATTTACCCGTGGTTCTATTTTCTTTCGACCAAAAATCGAATGTCTAGGAATGATGATCAGTTTCTCCACCTATTTCAGTACTCTATATCATCCGTACCTCTCTGTCAGTGCGAAACTTGACCCGGAAAGGCCACACGATCATGGCGCAGCCGCGACTCGACGCTGTGCGCCGCTTCTTGGAGACGCATGGGCAAGCGGGCAACGATGCGTACCTACGAAGCAGCACTGAAGATCGACCCGTCGAAGGACCCGCTCAAGGTGTTCTGCTCGGCGTTCCCGTCGCTTACGCTGACAACGCGCGAGGTGTTCGAGCTGTGTGACGCGATACGCGAGGCCACGGAGGACAAGGCGAAGAGCAGCAGCGTACGAGAGGAAGACGCTGAGACAGCAGCAGTCGGCGATGAAGGCGACGCCGAGGAGGCGGAGGTGGTGGAGGCGGAGCCGCCGATCTGGCGATGGCGTTTGCGGAAGCGGCGAACAAACTCCTCGCGAAGAGCGGCGTGAAGGAGACGGTGGAGATCGACTTCAGCGCATGCGAGGAATACACCGAAGCGGGGTGTCGATTTGTAGAGGCGGCCACGCTTCACGGTGTGAAACTGAGCCGTTTTGGCGGGGCGGGGAGGTCGTGACTCGACTTAAAGAGGCCGAATGGAGTGTCTCGACGAAGAACTTAAGCCTGTCCAGGAGCCACGAGTGGCCGCTCTTGGCCAAGGCTTTTGAGTCTGAATACGTCGGTCACGCGCACTTGGATCTGTACGAGTATCTGAGCGCATGCTGGACCGAGTTGCAGGCTGATAACTTCACCAACAGATTCCCGTGTTTTGGCATCGTACAGAGCTCGGGCTTCGGCAAGACGCGTCTGTTGAAGGAGCTGGCCCTGCACTTCCACAACGACGAGGGAGTCAACAAGACAGGTCGCCATCGTCTGGTCTACGTGAACATTCAAAGCGAAAAACGATACCAGGACTACCCGCCGACAACACACGAGCTCGCAAGGCACTTCTTCCCGTCGATGGAACCCAGCGACAGCGTGCTTGAACGCGAGCTGGCCCAGAAATTGGTCCACGTGTTCGAGTTTGTGATGCTTGATGACCAGGCCGCGTTCATCCAGGAACTGTTGATGGAGCTGTTCACGGGCAAGGACTGGCGCTTCGTCGACACGCTCGAGGACAAGAAAACATTTGCTGCAATACAGGCGTCACGTGGGACTTCTTCGCGCAATGGCCATCGACTGATGGTGTTCGCGATTGGCAAGGCAAGTGTGCTGCTGCGCAAGCCAGACGACAAGGGTGTTGGCATGCTCACCATCTTGACTCGGGCGTTGAAGACGGCAAACATGCGGATCCGAGAGTCGTGCAAGTACAGCTCCGACTCGGGAATCTTCGGTGTCTTGGTCGACTCGGACGCGCAGATCATCGCGGAAGCACCATCGCTGACGCCACTGCCAGCCATCAATCCTTCCACTCGCCGTCCGTACAACATCGTCAAGCTCTTCCCGCCGTTCGTGTTGACCGAGACCATGGATACGCTCCGAGGGAGTACGACGCGGGAGGATGATACAGTCACGGACACTTCTGTCAAGAAGAAGCCGATACTGACACGCTACCGCGACGACGTCACGGAGGCTTTACGTGGCCTCCCTCACAACCGCTCAAGCTGGCTGAGCCTCCGTAAGCTCGGACGTCCAATATGGCTCCAACGACATCACGTGAGCAAACATCTCAGGCGGCCGTTAGTCGTCTATGCAGCGCAGACGCTTCTGTGTGGCGAGCAGCCCAACTCGGATGCAAGCTACAACGAGCACACTCTCAACGGCGTCGCCGCCTTGCTCTGTCGTCTAGGGATTCGACCCAACTCGTCCACGCCGCTGGCGACTCGTCTCGTGGCAGACTTCATGGCCGTGCTGTCGTACGTAAGCCATACGTGCGACCGGTTCGTGGCGAGCTACTCGTCGGATCCGATTTTGACGCTTGGTGAAACGTGTGCGTGGCACAGTCTGGACTCGCTCATGCTAGCTGAACGGATGCTACCTCAGCTCGGGACGCTGTTGAGCCAAGAGGTGCTGGCTCGGATCGTGCTACTACTGGCGATGGACGCGTGCGCACAGCTGGAGGGTGACCCAGAAGCCACGCACTGGAGTGGCGCGGGTGAGTTCTTCAGTGTGTGGACGCTGTTGACGGCGTTGCACGGCAGCTCTCCTGGGGTTCGGGTCGTGGATCCAAACGATGAGTCAAACTCCACACTCAAAGAAGCTAATGCGACCGCGACAATGAAGACACTTGAGGCCGTGGAGTCGCAGTGGAAGGACTGGTTTGTGTCGTTCACGCACTTCGTGCAACTGTCCGAAGCTCCCTCGGAGGCGTGTCTGTGGGCCATGCTGGGTCGGCGAGCTGCGGGCATCATGCCTCGCGGAGAGAGCGCAGTCGATCTGGTCATCCCGATCTGTACGAGTGGCAAAAAGGGAGGGGATGACACCGTTGGTGATAAGGACGTTGGCGTGTCGATGATCATGGTGCAAATGAAGGACAGGGCGCGTCCCGACGCCCGATATCCGCACTGTGCAACACGGGGGGATGACGCGTCAGCGACTGACGAGACGCGAGAGGAGCCGACTGAAGATGAAAGAGCCAAGTTCTTGGCACGTTGGCCCGAAGGTATGCTGCAGATCTACATGGAACTCCGAGGCGATACAGTGGAGCGGTTCTACGTGGAAGACAAGGGAGAAGACCAAACGTCGCACTTGCTGTGCTTGAGGGGACTCGGGCCTCTGTCTCTGCAAGTGTTCCCTTCAAGCACAACGGCGTCTGAGCTACCCAAGACTACGGACTCGCCTTCATATCACGTCGATGTACTCACTCCGGGAGTGATGGACCAACTTCAGAAGCTTCTACCATCCTGGTGGAAGACGCGAACGCTGGTGTGGCATGACGTTGACTGTCGCGACACGAAGACGAGGCAGCGCGACTCTGCCGCAGTAGAGTTGGCACTACCGAAGCAAAAGCGTCTCGTGGCCGCGTTAAAGACCTCGGCTGAAGCTTTGCTGCTCAACAGCTCACACTCCGAGATGCTTCGTGTCGACGAGGCCGAGCTCGGGCGAACCACTGCCAGTGAGTCTTTGTCGCGTGGTAAGAGACCGCACTCAGCCAGCACGAAAGAAGTTGGATCGGTGCACAAGAGGCAGAAGAAGCGAAGTCCGCTTTAATGCTGTGTGCTCTTCTCGGGTGGCGAACGTTGGGATCTCGATTAATGAAGCGGCTCGATTTACCAACCAGCGGACTGGCTGCGTGTGGGACATGGCTGCGGTATCTGTTCAGTCAGTAGCAATGTGACACGAGGCTCGATCGCACCGGAACAGTTCGCAGTTCATTATTATCGGGTCGCGAATCATGTATTTCTAGAGAGCGTTGGCCGCAGCCAGGACAACTGCAGCCACTGATGCGGTCGTCGCAACGACAGCACTCGACACGCCGCCGGACGACGCCGGCTTGGTCGTGGTAGGAGCAGCCGTGGACGCTGGAGTAGAGGCATCGCTCGCGGGCTTGGAAGTAGCCGAGATCTCTTCCTGACTGGTCGAGGAGCCGCTTCCTGAGGTCGTCGGCGCTTCCGTAGGCTTGGGCGTCTTACCATCGAACGACACGCGGTCGTCGACGACCTTCTCCTTCTTGCCGGTGTTCGACTTGGAAGATCCGCACACTGGCTGCAAGGCCGAGCAGGACAAAGCAGGCACTGTTGGGCAGACGCGAAACGAGTCAGCCACTTGGAGATGACATAACGCCTGGAGATAGAGGAGACTCACCGTTTGGCGTCTTGGGGAGCTCCTTGGAGAGCTTGGCAGGGCAGCTCAGGATCTGGTTACGAGCAGGCGTGTAGTCCTTGAGCGTCACTGTCGACGCCTTGGTGGTCGTGTACGCCTTCTTGAGGTTGTCGTACTCTGGGTACGCCTTGAACACGCAAGGAGTCTTGTCGTGGTCGCAGTTGTCTGGCTGGAAGTAGCCGACGCCGTACTTGCCCGCGTCGGATGCACCGCTGAGCTCTGTTTGGATAGATACAAACTGGAATTAGTATCATGGATGAGGAATAACCCCATCGACAAGTGGAGAAGGACTCACTCTTGCCGTTGACAAGGTTCGCGACCTCTGTGCTGAACTCGAACACGTTCCCGCCGACGATCTCGTCGGTCATCTGCTTCTCTTCGTTCATCCACTTGGCGTCGTTGAAGGCGCGCTGGTTCTCGAAGCCGTCGATCGTGTTCACGCCCTTGTTGCAGCCAAACTCACCAAACATGATCGGTCGCGAGTAGTTGGCGGCCTTGTACTCGTTCATGAGCAGCTTCAAGCCGTCCGCCTTGTCGAACGTCGCGTGCTTGATCGGATCACACTCGACGTACGGGTTGAAGCCCAGCCAGTCAGCGCTCGTGTGTCGGTCGTCTTCCGCCACACAGTCGTAGTAGCTGATCCACTGCTGGCGTGGCAGCAGATCCGCCTGGTCAAGACCAATCGGCACGTGGCGAAGCGAGCCAGCGCAGCCCTCGGCGTACGCCTTGGTGTCACGCAGCAACGCCTTCACACACGGCGCCGTGACGAGGCCTGTTGGATCGAAGCCAGTTGGCATGTTGTTCTCATTGCCCACACTGAAGGCCTGCAAGACAAAAGAAGATCAGCTCCCCTGATTAGACGGCAGAGCTCATGCTCTACGAACCAGCGTGTTGTCGTAGACAGCGAAGGCGTTGTAGATCTGCTGGACGCGGGTGTACAGAGCGTCTGGGTAGCACTTTGGTGGTGCGAACTCTGGAACGGCGCAGCCATCGCAACTAGAATAGAATACAAGAGAACTTGTGAGCTCGAGCATCAGCACGATGCAAATACGCTCACGAAACAACGTACGGAGCAGCCATGCCGACAATGACGTAGATGCCGGCTTCGGACGCCGCGCACATGAACTTGTCGTGCGGCTTGGACGGGTCCACTGCGTACAGGCGGATGGTGTTCACGCCCAGATCCTTCATGACCTTGAGGTGCGACGTCCACACGGCCTCGTGGTCGTCCGAGGCCCAGTCGTAGCCCGTGACGCCAGCGAACTCGCCGCCGTTGGGCCGTGGGTAGTACGCCATGCCCTTCATACGGAATTCGACACCAGTAGCCGAGTCGAAGAGCTTGTTGCCCTTGCTCACGATCGGCGCGAGCCACGCATCCGCCGACTGAAGAGCGAGCGCAGCGCAGGCCAGTGCAGCGGCCGCGAGCGTGCGAGTGAGCTGTCCAAAGGCCATGGCGATAGGAACTGCGTGGGAGAAGAGGTGTGTAGTCGAGGATGTCGAATTGGAGAATGGTGACCGTCGGATACGGCGTCAGAGCCACGGGAACGGCATTGGAACGAACGCTCTCTCTCTCTCTCTCTCTGGTGTGGAGAGATGAGCGTGTTGTGTGTGTGAGTCACGGCCGCATGACTGATTTGGGTGTCAACAGGTTGACCACACACCAAGAAGCCAGCTTGAAAAAATTCGAACCTATGAAATCGTGGGGATCAGTTATTCGATTGGCTGAAAAGGACATGTGGATAGGTTTCTAATTTTTGGTCTAACCTCAAACCTGATTTTATCCAATGAAAACGCAGATTTAGATGGATCAGGATGGTACAAACGATTATTAGTTATGAGTTTATAAAATCTGATCTCCAACTGGGTACACTAGGTGACGGTGGGATCCGAATTTACTGGAGGAAGCACAGCGTGGCGATCGTCGTGACAAGCAGCGTCATTCCCAGAGCGTCCTGTCCTTGATGACGCTGACTGGTACCCGTGCTCGAAATGCTCTTGGTGCCATTGGAGCCACTTCCTGTGGCTTTGTTAGGGGAGGAAGTGCTGCCTCCTGTAGCATCAGGCGTACTGGCAGCATTGGACGCAGGGACGATAGTGCCCAGCTTCACGGCCTTCTTCGAGTCTTTCGCGAAAGCATTGAACTTTTTCCCCTTGCAAACGGGCTGGGCGGCCGAGCACTCGAGCTTCGCGACGTTGGGCATGGCTGGTAGTTCCGTCGACATGGTGGACGGACACTTGAGAATCTGGTTGCGAGTCGGAGTGAACTGGGACATGGTCAGCGTGGACGGCTTGGTGCCGTCGTACGCTCGCTTGAGATTGTCGTACTCGGGGTACTTGATGAAGTTGCATTTGGTAGTCGCGTGGTCGCACGTGGCGGGCTGGAAGAAGCCCACGCCGTACTTGCCAGCGTCCGAGTCCTTGGTCAATTCTGAATGGCAAAACACAGTCAGTTTCAGGTGAAGCAAGACAGAGAGACCATGAAGCTGTGCTCACCTTTGGCTCCAGCCAAGTTGGCGATCTCCGTGGTGAACTCGAACACGTTGCCGCCCACCACCTCGTCGGTCATCTCCTTCTCCTCGTTCATCCACTTGGCGTCGTAGAATGTGCGCTGGTTCGCGTATCCTTGGACCGTGTTGTCGCCCTTGTTGCAGCCAAACTCACCAAACATGATCGGTCGTGAGTAGCCCGTGGCAGCGTACGTCTTCATGAGGTTCTGCAGGCCCGAGGACTGATTGTACGTCGTGTGGGCAATCGGGTCGCACTCGACGTACGGGTTGAAGCCGAGCCACTCCGCACGCGTGAGCTCGTCATTGGTCACGGGGCAGTCGTAGTACTGAAGCCACTGTTCTCGTGGCATAATGTCCGCGTTATCGAGTCCGATCGGAACGGCCCGCAAGCTCCCTGCACAGTTCATCGCGTAGCGTCGGACGTCTCGAAGCAGCGCCTTGACACATGGAGCTGTCATCGTGCTGTTATCTTGGAGGTTGTTTTCGTTGCCGACACTAAAACCGAGGGTGTTGTCGTAGACCGCGAAGGCGTTGTACACCATTTGCGCCCGTGTGAACATGGAGCTCGGGTAGCAAGCCGGTGGTGGGACGTTTTGGATCGCGCAGTCCTTGCACGGTGCCGCCATGCCCACGAGCACGTAAATCCCGGCTTCGGAGCATGCGCACATGAACTTGTCGTGGGACTTGGACGGATCCACCGAGTACAAGCGGATGGTGTTGACCCCAAGGTCAATCATGTACTCCAGGTGCTTCTTCCACACGTCCTCGTGATCGTCCGTGGTCCAGTCGTAGTTGCTGACCTGAGAGAGCTCGCCACCATTTGGACGAGGGTAGTACGCCATCCCCTTCATGCGGAACTCGAGTCCACTCTCCGAGTCGAAGAACTTGTTGCCCTTGGTGACGACGTGCGGAGCCCAAGCCGTCGCCTGCTGAGGCAAAAGAGCTGCAAGCCCAGCAAGAGCCGTAAGAAGAGAGAGCGAGAGGCGCGTGGAGACCATGGTGGGGGTTCGACTGGGCTGATTGAGAAGTGAGGAAGCGATACAGATCATGTACGTAGGAGCATGAGGCGGTGCCGATGTGCCCAATGTGAGATGCTTGAGCCGTGCGAAGTAGGAACGGCTCATAGAGTCGGCCACGGCACGGATCGCAATAGTGCGACTGGGGGCAGCCCACACGTCACACCAACTCAACTATAAGTACCAATCGTGCACATCCAGCCTCAATAGTAGCGAATCCGAGGGCTCAAGCCGTCCGAACCGTTTCAGGATGCACCCAATTGAAGTGGGATCCAGAAAATCCTACACTCTGAGACAGAGAGCGATGTGCCTGCAGCGCGTGCCAGGAACGTGCGTTCGACTTCCCACCTAAATGCTAAAGATAAGCGGATCCCACCAAGGCCATCATCAAATCCCCCACTCCCTGCAGTCCAAGATACTGGACTAGTGACTGCTGAAGCGTGTACTAGTATGAATGCTGGAAGATAGAGGACTCAACTACGGAATGAATCACTCTGTTCTGCTACAATAGTGTGAATTTATGTATTTGCTTATGCAGCTGCGACCTTGGGCTCAGGCTGCGCGGCGTCTGACTCGCCCTCTTCTCGCAGCCGCTTCTTTTGGTTTTCCTTTTCTTGCTGCTGCTGCATCAGCTTCTCCTGTCCTCGACGGTGGCGACGGTACCAGCTAAGCTCGGCAGAGTACTCTACGGGCGTCGAGTTTGGATCCGCCAATCGCGTGGCCAGCTCCTCAATAATAGCCGCCATTTGCTCTCGGTTGCGAGCACTCGCGAGCTGCGTGCGCAAGTCCGTGTGCACGCGCAGGTCCTGGAACACGATCTTGAAGAGGTGCGCACGGATGATCTTGTCGCTGGCTGGCGGGTACTCCAGTGAGAACTCCAGGTACTGCTTGGCCATGTCCACGTAGCTCAACTTCAGGTACGGGTCCTGGCTGAACAGCGCTGGGTTCTCCAGAATCGCCTCGGAGCTCATCACACCATCCACACCCGTCGCATCGAGGCAGCGCTGCACGTCTTCTCCCACCTCAATGCCGCCGTTCGCCAGCACTGGGATCTTGAGTCGCTGCTTGATCTCTCGGATGATATCCCAGTCGACCTCCTTCACCGCCGTCTTGTTCATCTCCTTCGTGCGGCCGTGGACACAGAGCAGGTCCGCTCCTGCCTCCTGCAGCATATCACAGAACTCGAGCGTCTCCTGGCGGTCTGGGAAGACACGGATCTTGACCGTCACGGGCGTCGAAAGGTTCTTGCTGAGCGTCGAGACGATCTCACGCACGACGTCCTTCTCCTTCATGAGGAAGGATCCGTAACGACCCTTACGTGCGATGCCCTGCGGGCAGCCGAGGTTCAAGTCCACGGCGTCGCAGTGTCCTTCCACGTAACGCGCGGCCGCGAGCACAGTCTGCGGGTCGTTGCCACAGAACTGGACGACCAGCGGACGGTCCTTGATGTGCTGCTCGAACATCTTGGCGCGGTACTCGGCACTCTCCGTGAAGAGGCGGCTGTGGAACATGGGCGTGTAGCACAGGTCGGCACCGTGCGCACGCGTGAGCATCCGGAACGCCAGCTCGGACTGGTCCACCATGGGCGCGACAACGCGCACGGGCGAGCCGATGGCCCGGAAGAAGTCGTAGCCTCGCAGACGCGGCATCACGGCAGTGGCCATGGCTGGGGATGGAGACGAGGAGGCTGGAGAGTCAGTGGCAGAGGCGGTGGCGGTGGCGGTGGCACTCGCGATGACGCTGCTGTTGGACATCTAGGCAGAGGAGATCACGTTCGTCGCATTCAAGTGCGTCGGTGTGGGCTCCTGGCCGAGGAAGGACGGAGGGATATCAGCCAATGGACACGGGCATGTGGGTGGAGCTAATTAGCTTCAAATGGGGCTAGCTTATTCACTTTGACAGATTTAAACCTGTTTAAAGCGATATAGATACGCTCGACTTGCGTTTTGGCGCCATCGGTGAGCTGGGATCCATTTCGATGAGGCACACCCACGGGAAACGAGGTGAAGTGATGTCCCTCCAGTTGATGTGGCTGTTACTCTGATAGCGAGTGTGAATTGGTGGAGATACATGCCATTGCACGTGACGCGTGCTAGTCAAGCGAAAGGAAGGCCGACTGGTACGACAATCGATGGCTAGGATAACGTCTAAACAAAATGGCGCGGCTTCCTCATTGGTGACCAGCCCATACTCGCAGGCACTCCTCTTGCATGGTAGATGCAGTATCCATAGACTCGATGATACGTAGGATTCCCAGTGGGGGATCTTTTGGCTTCGAAAACAATTGAGCACCTCCGTGCCGTTTCGTAGCGGTCATCCGTGTCATTCATCAAGCACAATTTCATATTTTGGTAATATCACATACCTTGGATGTCTATATTTGATATACGTGTACTCTTTGAGTAATTTGTGAAAACCCGTGATTTTCTGGACGCGCCAAAACCCTCGCAGGCCCAAGCACCAGAAGCTCCGACGCAGCCGAGAGGAGAGGACGGCGAAGCGCACCCCGACGCCCGTAGACGCCCGTGGACGCTTGGAGATGGCGCGAAATGCAGTGCGAGAAGGCCGCAGTAGTCGTCTGCGGCAACGACGGCGGTCGCGCAGCGAATCGAGCAGCAGCGGCAGTGAGCGGAGCCCTTCCAGTGACGACGGCCGTCGGTCGTCTCGCTCGCGTCGCCACGGCGAGCGGATGGAAGACGTCGGGCTGAGCTTCGAGCACATTGAGGCCATTCGCAGCGTCAAGATCATCCCGAGAAACGAGTACCCGCTGTCGCATCTGCCGCGAGAAAAGCTCCTCAAGCACGACGACGCCAACGCCGAGTGCTACTGCTCGTTTCCGACCGAGAGCGACGAAGACAAGAACCGCTGCGAGGACGTGTCGTGTCTGAACTACGCGACGTATATCGAATGCAGTCCGTCGCATTGTGACGCTGGCAAGTACTGCCGCAACCAGCGCCTGCAGCACCCGCATCGATTCCCAGAGCTGGAGCCGTTCAAGGTGAGCAGCTACTGATTGATTGATTCGTTTGATTGATGGATGAGAATCAGTCTGATTGATGGTGGGGATTTGATTTGATAGACGGAAAGCAAAGGCTTTGGTGTGCGTGCACGCGAGGAGATCGCGCAAAGCACGGTCATTGGCGAGTACGTTGGTGAGATCATCGACGAGAAGGAGCTCCAGCGACGGCTGCAGACAGTGCCACGGGTACGGCATTTACGATAGCGCGTGGATTGATATTGGTGGATAGGTCACTGATTGATGTTGGTGGTGTGTGATTGATGGTCGCAGCATGAGCTCAACTTCTACTACCTCGCACTGCAACCTGGAGTGTACATTGATGCCCGTAACAAGGGCAGCTTCACGCGATTCATGAACCACAGCTGCGAGCCAAATTGCAAGACTGAGAAGTGGACGGTCAAGGGTGAGACGCGGATCGCCGTCGTGTCGATGCGGAACATCAGTCCGCAGGAAGAGCTCACGTTCGACTACCAGTGGAAGTCTCTCGGCTCCCAGCAGATCAAGTGCCATTGCGGTGCCACGACATGCAGAGGAGTGATCGGTGCTGAAGTCGACGCCACGAAAACGATCGTGGACACTGGTGGTGTGCAGGGCTTCTACCGTGAGCCTTCACGAGAAGAGATCGGTGAGTTATTGGTGGGACGCAACATTCGACTGTTTGCCACAGCCACCGACACGTCCATCTACGCGATCGCGATTGTGAGGGGCTTCAACACTGACGAGGATACGTATGAAGTCGAGTACTTGGAGAGCGTTGGTACGCCGGAGGACTCGCTGTCGTACGATTCGCCGCTTTCCGCGATCGAGGAGCTTCGAAACCAGCCGTTTGTCAAGCTCAGTCAGCGCAGTTGGCAGATTTACGTGGAACTCGGTGGTATGTCGAACGACCAGATCGAAAAGGCGGTGTTTTCCATCCCTAAGCGACGCGCTGCCGAGTCGTCGACAACGTCGGATTCGCCAGGAAAGACCGATAGCCAAGCGACAGCAACTACGGTGTCTCCATACTCAACAACTCCTTCCACACCCATCGCGGCAGCTCCTGTTTACATGGAGCAACGTGATCACGATGGCGAGCTGTTGGATATCGACGGTGAAATCGTGACCGACAAGCTCCTTATCAAGGGACTGCCGTCCAAGTGCACAGAACCCTTGCTCCGACGCGTGTTCTCGATGCCCCGGCAATCGCAGTCAGTGTCGATGCTTCAGCGCCTCCAGTCGAGTATCATGGCTCAGCGCAGCACCACCGATGCAGTTGTGCTCAAGCTGGAGATGTTCTTCTTCGATGACTCATCCGGTTGGGCGCTCGTGGAGTTTGCGGACCCGTCATTCGCGAAACTGTTCCGCAAGAACCTGAACGCGCGTGATCTTCTTGGCCAGCAGCTCCGTGTCTTCCTCGCCGGAAGAAAAGAAGTCGAGAACTTTGAGCGTGCTAAGCGAAACACAGCATTGCGTCGTGGAGAAGCGACCGGACGGGAGGCAAAGAGTGAAGCAGGCAACGCAAGCGCAGCATCTGAAGTCATCCCACGTCAACAACCTCCAGTTGTGTATCCATTTGGACGCGCTCTTGACTGGCTTGTCAACGTGGAAAAGGTGGAGGACTCGCCTTCACGACGCAAGGGCATGTCCCAAGCGTCAGAGGAGAGAATGCGGACCCTGTATGTGCAACTTGTGATCGGCGTCGTGAAGCATCTGCGCTTGGAGAGAGAAGATGCGTCAAGCGCAGTGATATCGTTGCATCGCATGTTCACTTTCCGCCCGATGACAGGCTTGGACATCGAAATCATGGCCGCCGGCATGCTCCACATATTCCTGAAGGCTCGGTCGCGACGATTCTCATGGCCAGACTACGTGAAGGAGGTGTATTCTACCAAGTACCCTCGCGGAACCAAGCTTCAGGTGGACTCGGACGTTTATAAACGGTTCGAGCGGCAAACACTCGAGACGGAGATGGAGCTTCTCGACAGTCTTCTGTACGACCTCTCGTGTGAGGACCCCTACAGTATCCTGGAGAGTGTGACGCTGAGCCGCAAGAAATCAGACAGTGTGACGTCGATTCCAGTACCGACCGATATTCACAAGCAAGCCAAGCATCTCATTCGTGAGGTTCTGCGACTCACCGTGTGGGCACACGCGACTGTCGAGTGCGTCACGTTGAGCATCTTGTACGTCGTCGCCGCCTCGACAGCAGCTCTCACATTCTCGGGCCTCGACGTGCAATTCACCCCGAGCGACATCCCAGAATATCTGCCGTTTCTCGACCCTGTCACAAGTGAGAAAGACGCTCTCGCATTACTTGAGTGCAGTCTGCTCATTGCTGATGGCCTCAAAGAGCGCTGGGTGCGGGATGAAAAGCTGCTTCTGGCACGTCGAAATGCTGATCGTCACAAAGACCCCGAATTCTTCGATACGGAACAGTTCGCAGTCCAGCGTCACAAGCCTGTGGAGATCTCACTCCGTATATCAACACTATTGAAGGCTTGGGTCGGCTTGGATCCTGCCGTGCAACCAAGGCACCAGCATGGGACGCGGGCGCCTCTCAAGTCACTGAGTGAACTGAAAACCCGCCAGTTGCAAGGCTCACTGGGCGAGCTATTCGGTGCTACAGCCCCTGACATGTCAAATCTCAAGGTGAGCGACGTCTTGCAGCGGATGCCGGTTCCTGCAAAGGCGAATGTCGACTTGTATCGGCGAGCTCGGCGTTTGCGAGTGCAAGATTTGGAGAACATCCAACAGATCCGGAAGCGCTCGTACCTTGGCTCGATCTCATCGTCTCTGGACAACCTCTACAATGTCGCTGGTATGCCAGTGTACGTGCAGCCATGGCCTTATCAGCAGCTGGAGCCCGTCTATCGAAAGTCCAATGGCTCGATATCCCGGGCGTGTGTGCGCGAGTTGTCCACGTCAATGCTCATGACGTCGCGTGCTCCGCATCGTTTCCTGCGGCTCGTCGGTGTCGTGTTCCCCGATGAAGAAAAGGGCGATGACGCGTCGTCGACGCCTGATTTCAGTATCGACCTCCAGGACCACACGCCGAAGGCTCAGCTGCAAGCTTCGGACTACTACCTTGCGTTTGAGCAGCCATTGCATTCGTACGCTGGCTTGATGGAAGCCAAGGTCCAAGTTCCGATGGCGCTGCGGAAGAAGGCCATTTTCGACATGATCCAAGCGATTGCCTTGTGCCACGAGTGGAATCTCGTGCATCGGTATGTGGCGTCGAGTCACTTGTTCGTGATGCGAGATGGTATTCGCCTCGGTGGGTACCAGGCCGTGCGGGAGATGTCGGTGAAGAGCGAGACGAGCGGTCGCCAGTATGAGCTGAACGATATCGAGCGCAAGGAGCACTGCCATGGCACATGGCTCCAGGTGTCCCCACCTGAGGTGCTGCTTGGCGGGCGCCACTTCACCACACGTGGAGATATCTGGGCGGCTGGCTGTGTGACCCTGGACATTCTCTTTGATCGCATCCCGTTCCTCCACGCACCCGACGCGAAGGCACAGCTCAACCTGATCTACCGATTGTGTGGTACCCCCAACGCAATGTGGAAGGACGGTGCCAAGCTCTCGCACTACGCCATGTTCAAGCCCAAGCGCGAGACCAATATGCGTGTCCGCAAGACGCTTCTCGAGAACCGCCAGGAGAAGCGACTGGACATACCAGACGAGGCCATCGACATGCTCGAGGCCATGCTCCAACTCGATCCGAGCAAGCGTGCGAGTGCAAAGCGGCTACTGGAGATGCCGTACTTTGACGAATGCCGACAGAACACTGTCCCTCTCGATTTCACGCAGTTCCCATCGACCTTTGAGGCACAGAGCCGCCGCTTCCAGTCGGGAGTGTCAGCGTCGTCGTCTTCGTCGAAGCGTCGGCGTCCTGACCACCACGAGCGTCCGAGCTCCGCATCGTCCGCGGAAAGTGCCAGCGGCAAATCGAGACGCGAGGTCTCGTCTTCACGACGCAGCAGCGGCATGTCAAGCGTTAGCGACGATGTGGAGATGGACCGGGACGCGGATGACTTGGTGCCGCTGCCCGATATGCTGCGGACTGTCGTGAAGGACGACGAAGATGCCGATGGCGAGAAGCCTGTCGTGATTCAGAAGCGCGCGAAGCTAGACTGGGGCATGGGACTCAGTACCCAAGGCAGCACGCAATAGACAGATAGAGGGCCGTACATCATCATCATAGAGAACGACTCTGTCCGTGCTTGTGGACGGGGTCTTTGTAGTGAGACTTTGAACTCCATTTCGTAAAATGCCACACACGTCACATATTTCAAATATGAAGAATCCTTTTCACTTATCTGAGTACTCGGTCCTTCGTTGTTCCATTTTTAGACTCGTCGCGTCATCGCCGTTCCAGCCAATCAGCGCGCACTAGTTTCTTTTTCGTCCGCCGAATGTGTGACGACAGGGTTTTCCCTTATTCTGTCTGACGCAGTAATCCTCTAGATTCGCTGGAGCTCTTCAAGCGACCAGATCCAAGCAGCCGCCGCATCGCACATTCGGCATCCGCACGCGCACTCCTCGGCGTCTCCTGCCTTCTCAAGTGCATCTCGTGCTCCTTCAACGCGTGTATCCTCCTCTCCGGCGTCTGTTGCGTCGCCTCGCGTGGTTTCCATCCCGTGAAAATGACTGCAAGACGTCCAAACGAGTCGTCTCCGCTTCTGCCTGCCAACGGCGGACCGGCCGCGAATGCACGCACGCGCACGCCGCCCAGCGAGTCGCAGTCGCTGCGCCAGCTCCACCGCGCGCGCTACGTGCTCGTGCCGCTGCTCGTGGTCGCGATTGTGGGCATTTTGGGGGTCTTCTCGTTCGGAGAAGACCCCAACAGCCACAGCTACAAGATGAAACACCTGCGCGTGCCGCTGGTCAACAGCAGCGAGTTCAGCGACGCCGAGCTGCTCGTGCTGGCGCCGCCGTTTGACATCAAGGGCCACCCGATTCCTCCCAAGATGCTCAACCGCACGGCGTTCCAGAAGGCGATTCCGACCAACGCGTTCTGGAGCAATGTGCTCGTGGGCGACGACCACGGACTCAACGTCGGCGCCGGCCCCGTGACGCTGTCGCCGTACACTGTGCGTAGTCTGCCCAAGCGTCTGGACGTCTCGTACGGCGACTCGCGGCGTGTGGTCATGAGCGGCAATATCACCGAGTATTTCAACGTGGACGTGGCGCTGACGGCGTACGCGCAAAAGGCCGAGAAAGGCGGCGCGCTGCTGGGCGATGGCAACAGCACGTGGCGCGAGGTCGTGGCGTTTGATGAACTGAGTGCCACGGTGCAGTACCGCTTTGATAACCAGAGCCACGAGCGCGTGGAGCCGACGCAGTGGATGAACGCGCTGCTCGTGCGAGGAGCTCCGTACGTGACCGTCGAGTACCACGAGCTCATGCCCGTGCTCGAGTTCAACGACACGGTGTACGCTATCAACGGAGTGCCTGTGCAGGAGATCACAGAGCCCGTGACGGCCAATGCGCGACAGCAGTGGACGGGCCAGCGGTTCGAGGTCGACGTCGGTGTGTACGGCACCTCGGACGCCGGCAAGACCATGGGCGTCGTGCGCCAGAAGTGGATCGTGTACTTCGCCACACCGCGCACGCTGCAGCTGCAACTCGCCAACGAGAAGGACTACCGCCTGTACAACCTGCGTGGGGAGATCACGACGCCGACCAACATCCGACTCGTGGACACGGCGTTCTACACTGGCGCCTTGCGGGTCGCAATCGTTCCTGTCGTGGGTCGCGACGGCGCCGTGGCGGCGTTGGACAAGTACGCTGGCGTGTACCCAGTGGCTTCTAATGTGGAGACGCAGGTCCAAGACGAGACCGCGCTGGTGACTCTGCAGTGGTCGGCCAAGACGCTGAGTGGCGAGCCATCGCAGGAGCCGCTGCTGCTGCTGGCTCACCCGCACCACGTGGCTTCGTTCAGCAAGACCCACCAGAAGGATGCGGCTTTCAAGGTGATCGATCCGGCCTTTGGCCACCGCACCGTCAAGTCGTTCATGACTCCAGTGGTCGGTAGTACGTGGGTGCTTGAAGAGCAGCTTGCTGATGTCGGCTTCTACGGAGCGACGACCGAGATCGAGAAGCTCAAGACCCAGCCAGACGTAGTCAAGGAGATCTTGACGGCGCTGCACAACGACTCGACCTACACGCCTGTTGCGGGCGACCCATACTACTTCGGCAAGGAGATTGGACGCCAGGCTCGGCTCGTGTTGATCGCTGACTTGCTCGATACAGACACGAAGACGCGCGAGAAGATTTTGGACGACCTCGAGGACTGGGTCGGTCCATGGCTTGTCGGCCAGAACGACGACCAGTTCGTGTACGATAAGGACTGGGGAGGACTGTGCTCGCTCAACGGCCTCAAGGGCGTCTTCTGGATGACCGACTTTGGCAACGGATGGTACAACGACCACGTAAGTGTCTCCATCCTCATCGATGCCTGGGAAACGTGTGATATCTTACATCCTGTGTTTTATGACAGCACTTCCACTACGGCTACTTCCTCTACGCTCTGTCAGTCATCGCCAAGTTCCGCCCGGAGTTTGCGCAGACTCACAAGGCGGCGATGCTGGCCATCGTGCGTGATATCGCCAACAGCGACCCGACTGAGTACGTCACCACAATCTCCTTGTGCGCCTGTATTTTTCGATACTAACCGCGTACTCCTTGTGCATACAGCCAATACTTCCCGCTGGCTCGACACTTCTCGTGGTTCGACGGCCACTCGTTTGCCAGCGGTGTGTACTTGCTGGACGGCGGCAAGTCGCAGGAGTCGATCAGTGAAGCCATCAACGCGTACTACGGCGTGTACTTGCTGGGCAAGGCACTGCAAGTACCACAAGTGGAGCACATGGGCCGCATTCTCGTCGCTCTTGAGAGCCGTGCGGCGCGTACGTACTGGCAAATGCCGTCGGATTCGTCCATTTACGAGCCAGAGTTTGCGCAAAACAAAATGACGGGCCAGGTCGCGGCCACCAAGGTGTCATACACGACGTGGTTTGGACCCGAGATCGAGCACATGCACCTGATCAACATGATGCCGTTCACGCCCGTCACGGAGACGTTCCTCTCGCCCGAGTACGTCAGTGAAGAGTACCCCGTGCTGGTCCGTGAGGCCTTTGAACGTGAGGTGAACCCGATCGACGACCGATGGAGGGGCTACGCGTACTTGGACCTGGCCATCGTGGATCCGAAGAAGGCGTGGGAGCAAGTGCAGCAACTCGACTTCTTCGATGACGGCAGCTCACGCACCAACTCGCTCTTCTGGATCGCCACGCGACCGACCAAGTAGAAGAAGAGGCTTGAAAGGAGAGGAATGTGAAGGTTGTGATTGAAGTTAACGCGTTCTGCTTGCCGAAGGAGTGGTCTCCCATACAAGGATCCGATGGCAGTATGTTTTCTTCCAGGCAACCCCTCGCTTCCCCCAAAGAGACGATGCCTACGAGGGCTGTATGCACCAAAATCCAAAGTTAGAGACACGATGCGGCAAGATCGCTCACTTGACTCGTGGGCGTCAACCAGAGGCACGACACTCGCATTGTTGCAATACTCGACACTCACAGACTCGAACAGTGCGATCGACGTGTCACGTTGCTACTGACTAGAGAGGTTTTGCGCTGAACGGATGCCGTAGCCATGTCCCACACATAGCCCGCCCGCTGGTTGGTTAATCCAGCCGCTTCATTAATCGAGATCCCACGCAACGTTCGCTGAACAGTTCGCGCGGATCATTGTCGCAGCTTCGAGTGTCACGCGAAAACGCACTCATTCAACACTGGGATGCCGTGTCAGCTTCTCTGGTACGCTACAAGCAGAAGGCCGCATCGGTGGGACTCCCGACCGAGTAGAGCAGCGCAGACCAGCCGTACCAGACTCACTTTCCAACTCTCCATCCTCTCCATCCTCCCCGTCCTCCTGTCTGCTGCAATGTTGCTCCGCGTCTTCACCGCCGCTCTTCTCGCCACAGCGAGCACGCTGTTAGCCGCCGTCTCCGAGGCAGCGCCGATCGTGGCCAAGGGCAACAAGTTCTTCAACTCGGCGACAGGCGAGGAGTTCCGTATCAAGGGCATGGCCTACTACCCACGTCCAAACAGCGGCAAAATGGCCAACGTGGGCAACTACGACTGGGTCACGGACGACTACGAGGACGTCTGGGGCCCGCACCTGGAGGTCATGAAGGACCTGGGCGTGAACACGATCCGCCTCTACTCCGTGGACCCTTCCAAGTCCCACGACAGGTTCATGTGTGCGTGTGCCGAGGCCGGCATCTA
>JAADVL010000056.1:0-74634 GCA_023334995.1 Pythium sukuiense | reverse complement strand
GTTCACGAGCATCGCCGGCTGGGGCTCCCAGGTCTTCACGCTGCGGAACCACTACTTCTGGATCCCCATCGTCGCTCCAGTGTGTGGCGGCGTTGTGGGCGGTGGCGCCTACCGACTCTTCGTGGAGATGCACCACCCTCCACTCAAAGAGTCAAGCTGATAGAAGTTGAGTTGATTACTGTATATCCACATTACAAAACGAGTGTGTGCCATCGTATGGCACGCTCCACATCGACCCACGCCACTGTCACAGCCACCTCGTGCCATGCACTTCGTCTAAATATCTGTTCGCCGCTCCTGCGTGTCGTACTTGTACACGTCTCGCGTAGGGTTGATCCTGTACGGCCCACTGCTGCTGCCTGAGCCTCGCAGTCCTTCTTCTCCGATCTCCACAAACCGCGCAACCTTGCTGCTCTCCATTCCTTGTGTCCGTAGCAGATCCGCCATTTGTGTTAGCACTTGAGGTCCGTTCTCCTTCGTCACGCTCAACGTGGACGCGCTTGTCGAGTTGCGTAGGAATGGGTGAGACAGCAAGCCGTTCGGACCGTCAATCGTCGGCCGTGCACGGTGGTCTCTCTGCAGGCACTTACGGATCACATCTTCCAGATCCGTGTTCTTGAGCGGTGGGAAGGGGATCGGATAGCTCGGGTCGATGATGCAACGGAACTTCTCGATGATGCTGTTCAGGTCTGCAAATGGCGGCTTGCCATAGACGATCTGGTACAGGATGCAGCCGAGCGACCAGATATCACTCGCGCGGCCTACCTTCATCTTGCCCTGTGGGTTTCGTTGGCCGCCCGGTCCTGTGTTGCCTTGGATTGCCTCAGGCGACATGAAATTCACCGTTCCGACTTGGCTGTCGCGCTCAATGTTGGTCGTGTCGTTGGAGATCGCCTTGGCGATACCGAAGTCGATCAGTTTTAGCGCACCGTTCACGAAGAGAAAGTTGGCTGGTTTCAGGTCGCCGTGGATGATCCGCTCGGTGTGAATCGCGTGCACAGCTTGGAGCATCTGCGTCCAGATCACACGTAGAAAGTTCTCGTCGAGTCCATCCTTCATCTCACGCAGTCGCTCGCCCAAGTCGATCTCCCCGTGCTCCATGAGCACATGGATCGCTCGCTGGGCCATATCCTGCTCAGCCGCGATCAGCTTGATGATATACTGGTTGCCTTGTAACCGCTGAAGCAACTGGATCTCGTTCGTGTACTGCTCGATGCTGCTCGGATCCAGGCGCTTCAGCTTAATCTTCTTCAGTGCGTAGATCTTCAGATCTGGACCAAGCATTCGATACACCTTGCTGCTACCACCGCTGCCAATCTGCTCGAGTTTGATGTACGTGGCACCATTCACGACGACCTTGCTGCTGAGGGCAGCAAACGGATCTTGCACGACACTGCTGTCCGTCGAGCTCAAGGGCGACGATGTGGACGACGTGGAGCCGACCGAGATTGGGCTGTGCGGATCGAGGCGAATTTGTCTTCCACTTGCACCACGATCGCCATTCTCAGCCAGTGCCCCTAGATTCCGTCGCTTCGGAGACGGGAACAAGTCGGTATTGTTGTGGTCAAACGATGGTGCGCGCGCTGAAGATGACATGGAGCTGATGGGTCGAGGAGCCCACTTCTTGATGTAGTCGAGGCTCGCCGACCCTGGTTTCGATGCCGACGGCGGGACTGCAGACCCAGCTGATGCTTGTGATCGGTCGGGTGCAGGCGTCGATGGTACTGCTGCTGATCTGGTATTTGCTGAAGCTAACGACCGCTTCTCTGTCGTCGACTCACGAATCGGGCTGAGTGGCTTCGCACTTCGCTTGGGCGCGTCGTCATTCATACCCATGTCGTCCGAATCCTCGTCTGCTTCATCCAGCGTCGTCGTCGCCTTCGTGTCCTCCATCGGCCCAGTAGACGCGATCACGCGAAGCGGAGGCCCGCCGAGGTTGAAGAACCGCGATGTCGGCGTGGTCTTCCGGGACGTCTGCGCGCTGGCTCGCGTGGGCATCGACGGCGTCGTCATCAAGTCCGCCTTTCTCGCGGTCGCGAACCCCGTCGATGGCGTCGGCGCCACGGGTGTGTGGAACATGGAGCCTGTCGTGGTCGTCGCCGTCGAGTCTCCGCTTGGCGTCGAGTACATCCGCGAGGCGCTCGTTCGCTGGTCTCGTGGTGTCTGCAAATGCCTGGACATGGAGCTAGACGTCGTTCGTGATGCCTCTGCTGCTGGTCCTGACAACGAAGACGAAGGCAGCACGGGCATGTGGCCCTGCACGAGCCGCTGGTACATGGCGTCCTTGTCGCTGCTGGAGAAGACGCCGTTGCGTACGCCGAGCGCCAGGATCTCGTCGGCCTCGAGGTGGTTGTCCTTGGAGAACTCGAAGGCCGCGTAGTGTTCGTAGAACATGCGCTCTCGCTCGCCGATGCGGTCGCTCTTCATGTACTTGAACGCGTCGCGCGTCTCCTTTTCCGTGAGCTGGCTCTGCGCCCAGCGGATCCAGATCTCAGTGAAGCTCTTCATGGGGCGGCTCGTAGCCTTGTCCATGAGCCCCATGGCGCGCCGGAAGAGCCGCAGCACGCTAAACGCCTTGGGCTCGTACGACGGCGGCGCGCGGAACAGCTCGAGCCACTTGTCGGGCGACGTCGGGTCCGCCTTGAGCTTCTCCACGAGCATGGCGCGCGCCGTGTCCTCCTCCTTTAGGTGGAAGATGTCGTAGTCGTTCTCGCCGAAGCGGATGATGCGCGGTGCCTGCAGGTCCAGCGTGAGCCCGCCGCCGATCGAGTTGCTGTTGTAGTTGGCGCTGCGCACGGAGGAGGAAGAGGCAGACGAGTCCATGGGCGTGCGGTTCTCCTTGTCATTGACCATACTCGTGTGTCAGCAGCAGCGATTGTGTTGGCGTTGGAGAAAGTCCACACGCGATTCGTTGGTGTTGGTGTTGTTGGTGGCAGTTTTGTTGGCGAACTCGAAAACGTTGGCAATGGATGGCGGTTTTCGTTGGAGATATCGCCAACGATTGCGTCACGCGAGTCTGCGCAGTCGCTGTCGTAAATGCGCGGATGGTCGTCGCGAGCACGTGTCGATAGCAGCGTCAACTAGCAGTACTATCGGCCCTCGCTGCAGATACTCGTCGCCGCCGTCGTCGCCGTCGCTGTCGCCTCCGCCTCAATATTCCTGGTGACCCACACGCTCGCCGGACACGAGACTCCTTCTCGTGTCACAAGTTTGAAAATGCAAAATAACCGAGGCTCAGGAAACATTTCCGAGCGGACTATCCGGATCATTAGTATACAGCACAAACGTATACACCCTAAACCAGTAGGTATAACGTCTCGCTTGAGTGACTAGGTCTCATTTTAGTGTCATTTCGCAGTCTGTGATCCACACACCACCACCGCCAAAATGGTGCAATGGCAACACGGCACGCGCGCGCTGCGCGTCTCCTCCGCAGCCTCTCGGCTTCTCATGCGGCCACACCGCAATTGTATAGTACAGCCAACACTCTCCTCCGTTGCCTCGCGGCAGTTTGCGTCATCGAGCGTTGATGCCGTGGCTAGCGAGCCGACCGACGTCCGCGTGTGGAACTCGCTCACGGGTACGTTGGAGCCGCTGCCGCGCGGCGACGCCGTCACGCCGCACGTGCTGCGCTGGTACGCGTGCGGGCCGACGGTGTATGACCGCGCGCATCTGGGCCACGCGCGCGCGTACGTGTCGCAGGACATTCTGCGGCGCGTGTTGGAGAAGCGCTTCCAGCACCGCGTGTTCCTGGTCATGGGCGTGACGGACGTGGACGACAAGATCATCACGCGCGCCAACGAGCGCGGCCTGCGCTTCGACGAGCTGGCGAGGGATGAGGAGCGCGAGTTCTTCCGCGACATGGAGGCGCTGCACGTATTGCCGCCCAGCGCCATCACGCGCGTGAGCGAGCACATGGACGACATCGTGAGCTACGTGGACCAGATCCAGCGGAACGGCTTCGCGTACGAGGCCGCCGACGGCTCGGGCGTATACTTCAACACCCAGCGACTGGGCGGCGCGTACGGCAAGCTCGACCCCGCGCGCTTGAAAGACCACGGCCATGACCGCGACAGCGACCAAGCGGAGACTGTGAGTGAGGACGCCGCCGTCGGCAGCAGCAAGCACGACAAGCGCGACTTCGCGCTGTGGAAAGCCACCAAGGACGCCGAGAAGGAGCCGTCGTGGGCGTCGCCGTGGGGCCCTGGGCGCCCGGGCTGGCACATTGAGTGCTCGGCCATGATCCACCGCGTGCTGGGCTCGCGAATCGACGTCCACTCGGGCGGCATTGACCTCAAGTTTCCTCACCACAACAACGAAATCGCGCAGTGCGACGCGCACAACTGCAGCAGCCATGGCGCTGTGGACGCCGAGTGGTGTCGCCACTTCATTCACTTTGGGCATCTGTACATTCGCGGGCTCAAGATGTCCAAGTCACTCAAGAACTTCATCTCCATCAAAGAGTTTCTGGAGCTCGCAGGCCGCGATGCTGCCGACCAATTCCGCCTGTTCTGTCTCCAGTTCAAGTACCGCGCGAACATCCACTACTCGGACGACCGCGTGCGTGACGCCGTCGTGGTGAGCGACCGCCTGCGGAACTTCTTGCGGAATCTCGACGCGTACGGCACTCAGGCTGGATCATCACACGCTCAGCGCAAGCGCTGCGAAGACCACGACGTCGCCATGTTGGCACTGCTGTTTGACACGCGTGTGGCGTTTGACGCGGCACTGAGCGACGACTTCGACACACCCGCTGCGTTGGGTCACGTGCTGGAGTTCATTCGGCGAGCCAACGAGTACCTGCTCCACCACCGTGACGCCATTCCATCAGAGGTGCTGTGGAGCATTGCCCAGTTCGTGCTGGAGGTGTTGGATGTGTTCGGCCTCGAGACCATGCTTCGTGACTTCTCGTACCTGCGGGACGCTCTGAACACCAGTGCGTCCTCCCCTCCGGTAGCTGGCCAGGCTGGTGTGGCCGCGTCGTCAGTATCAGGATCGTTTTCCCAGGCGTCGACCGATGTGCCTGGGCCTGCTGTGTTGCAGTCACTCGTGGATTTCCGCGCTGCCATTCGAGAACTGGCACTGAGGGACCCAAGCTCGTCGTCTAACGCTCAGATCCTGCGGCTCTGCGACGCCCTGCGCGACGACCAACTTCTTGAGCTGGGCGTGCAGCTCGAGGATTTAGCCCCAGGCCGCTCCGTGTTCAAGCTGCTGACGTCGCAAGAGCGAGAGACATTACAGCAGGAGCAGCTCGCTCAAATCGAAGAGCAGCAGACGAAACAAGCCACTGCTCAAGTGAAGCTGCAAGAGTTCGAGGGGCTGATGGCGATCGCACCAATCGACTTTTTCCACGAACACAGTGAGTTCGCTGGCAAGTACACACAGTTCGACGAGGATGGTGTGCCAACGCACGAAGCGGGCTCGGATGAGCCTCTCAGCAAGTCCCAGAGGAAGAAACTGGCCAAGCGTCTGGACAAGCACACGAAATCGTACACGAAACACTGGCAGGACAAGGCCAATGAGAGCGACGACAACTAGAGCGAATGACACAGACTGACAACAAAGGAAATACACTGAATGTACCTGCGAAATCTAGCCTTGCTACCCACCGACTTCGCTCGAAAGACGACGCAATAGCCTAGCACGCAATAGCAGCGTCCGTGTTCGTGGTGCCCGTCGACGGGACCGGCACGTGCGACAACTTGGACGTGTTCGAGTGAAGGTACGAGTAACCAGAGCGCTGACGCTGGCGCTGGCGCCAGAGCAGCAGCATGGCCACGCACGCGCCCGCCACACACGCAATGAGCACGAACATCGGCGCGTTCTCCTTGGTCACGGCGAAGCGGGAGCCGCCCGTCGCAGCAGCGATGAGAGCGCCCTCCTCAGTCGGCTCGTCGTAGCACACAGTGTCGTGGTAGCGCAGAGTGTTGACGCCCTTCGTGTGCTCGATCGCGATCACACAGTCCTTGGCTGTGCCGCCCTGCACGCGGAAGCGCACGTAGTGCATGGTGTCGCTGTTCTGGATGGCCATGCCCGTTTCGGCGTCAAACGACAGATCCTGCGCCTCCACAGCGTCGTAGAACACGTTCAATGTGTGGTTGTGGATGTAGGAAGCCGGCGCCGAGTTGTAGATCTCACGCTGGATGTACGACGGGATCTTCCTGATGGATTCATTGCGGCGAGGCAAGTCCATGTGGTCCAACACATCACACGCAAGCCGCTTCTCCGTCGTAGTGGCGTCATCGTAGTCATTCGTGGCGGCTCCCTCAGCTGCATCCACCGCCGCATCAGCAGTCGTGTTGTAGCAGTCCATCGTGAGCTGCATGACGGTGACGTACGGTCGCGTGCGGCCGTTCATCGTGGACTCGAACTGGTACGTCATGAGCAGGAAGATGCGGTACTGCTGCGACTGCGCCTCCTCCACGAAGTTCATGCCCAGTCCGTCCACGTCCAGCTGCTTCTCGATCGTCTCGGCCCGCACGTCTGTGCGCTCGGCCTTGATCACGGTGGTCACGTTGGCCTTGAGCGACGCGCGGCCCATCTCCTCGGCGTACAGCGTCATGAAGCGGCCCACGATGTCACCCACGACGGGCTCCGTCGCAGCGAGGGTCGAGAACGTGTCCTTCGTATCGGTGGTCGTGACCACGTTGGGCGCCTGGTGGTCGGGCACAGGGTACGCGTCGATGGCCTGGACCTTGGGTTGCACCGTCCGTGCCGTAGGCTCGAGCGGCTCATTCTTGGCATGCTTGGCGTCGACGAGACATGCGGCGGCCAGGCACACGACAGCAGCCAAGGCAGAGAAGAGCTTCATGGTAGTGAGGGTTCGGAGGGCGGAGCGAGCTGCGAGTCGTGGAGAAAATGGAAAAGTGCTGGAGCTCTTGGTGGAGGATCGCGTTTGATATCCTTTCAAGATCGCGTCGCTTCAAAACGGGTTTCAAATACGGGTTCGCGACCCGTTTTCTGCGGATTTTACGTGACCTGAATCAGGATCGCTAAGATTTGTAGGGACATGTCTTAGTTTAACGTAGTACACATCAAACTCGTCTAAATGTAGCCATCCGTTTCGAAACGGTCTGTTCCAAATCGAATCAATTGTGATCAGCACCACCACCACAGCGACGCCATAGCACATCAACAACAGACGCGTGCACGAGCAGCACCGCAGGTCATGCAGCAGCCGCCACGCACTGGGAGTGGCAGGGCCGTCACCTTCCAGCAGTGTGATGACGATGACGACTCGGACCTGGGCAGTGAGCTGGACCTGGACTTGTACGACACGGACGAAGTGCCCGATGGCCACGGCATGTCACTGAGCGGCCTTCCTTCGATTCTCAACCGTGATTCGTTAATGGCGCCAACGCCACAGTACGCACGCGCCGCCCAGCCAGTGATCAAGGAAGGTCAGCTCAGCGACACAGCCAGCAATCCGCCCACGCTCCAGGACACGGCGAGTTCGGCCGGCGGCTCCAGCCAGAGGAGACTGTTTCCCCGCCGCCCTGTGAACCCAAACCCGACGATCCGGACGGACTTCACCACGACTCACCACGGTGACACGGACGACAACTACGACCTGCTCGCGACGCCCCCGGGCGAGCCGCCTCAATCGCGACCAGAAGGACTCCACCCAGCGTACGCGCAGCCGCCACGAACCGAGCTCTCCATGCGCGCTGAGTGGCTCATTGGGTTAATCGCTGTGGGTATCGGCATCGGCATCGCCGTGGGCAGCCAGAAACCGAACCCGCAGCTCTCGTACTGGCTCAAGACCATCGGCGATCTGTACGTACGCATGACGGCCTGCATCACGCTGCCACTGGCATTCTGCCAGATTATCACGAGCACCGCTGAGCTTGTGAACAGCGGCAAACTGCGATGTGCGTGGCTGTACACATTACTGTACTTCAGCATCATGGTCGTACTGTCGGCGTGGCTCGGAGTCCTCTGCGGCGCAGCGTTCCAGAGCACCTTTAAGTGGCACTCGCCGCAGGGCTATCGAATTGGCCATCCGAAGTTTGCCTTCAAGTGTGTGGACGGCACGTACATCGAGCAGCGGGATGCAGGGCCCGTGGGCTGCACTGGCACTTCTGTGAACACCAACACAACATTCCCACGGATGGTCGACATCTCGCAGCGTCTGGGTCTCGAGGAGTCGGTGGGCAACGTGAACATCAGCGGCTACATCTTCGCACTGCTGGAAGTGTACTTCCCTGTGAATATCGTGTACTCCCTCTCGCGCGACAACTTCTTGAGCGCGTTGGTGGTCGCGGTCGTGCTGGGTGTCGCTGTCGGGAAGAGCTACACGTGTGCTCCCGGTGAGATCAAGCGCAGCAAGAACCCTCTTTTCCGCTTGTTCACACACGTGTACGTGTCTCTCTTCGCCATGAACGACTGGGTCCAGAAGCTCGCGCTGTGGGCGACTGTGCCACTACTCATGGGCTCAGTGCTTGAAATACCCAACGCGACCAGCACGCTCCAGCTCGCACGGTACTACATCGTCGCGGTGCTCGTCGCCTGTTTTGGCCAGTGTCTCGTTCTCGTGCCGGCGATGTTCTACCTCGTCACACGCCAGAACCCGTACCGCTGGATCGCTCGCATGCTCGCGCCTATGAGCTACGGCATGGTCCTCTCCAGTGCGTTCTATCCTCTCCCAATGGCCACGAAAGCAGCCCTGCGCTCGAACGAAGTCTCGCCCAGTGTATTTGGAGCCGTGTACCCGATCCTGAGCGTCATGAACCGCAGCCACTTCGCCATCGGCGTGCCGTGCGGGCTGCTATACTGCGCTGCGTTCTCTGGGTGTTCCATCGACTTGAGTGCAGGCAACGTGATGCTGCTCTTCGCGCTCACGTGCCTCGGCTCACTGGGTGACACAACGCTACCGCGCACGGGCATGGCGTTTTTCCTCATGACGTGGCGCGCGTTCTGCGAGAACGAAGACACGCCGTCCGCTGTGCTCATGATCGCCACTGTCGGGTTGCTGATCTTCCGCCTCGCTGCGTTCGTCGGCATCATGACCAACATGCAGCTCATCCGCATGATCTCCCACGCAGTGGAGAAGCATGGTAATATGCTACAGAACCCAGTCGACAGCATCTTCACGGAGCGACGACCAGAGTCGGGATCCGAGGTCTCGATGGCGTCCTCGTCCACGCCAGTTGCAGATTCTGCACGCATCCTGTAGGCACTCTCCGCCATTTCCATCAACGAACACAGATCCAACCACTAATGAATACAAGTGACCAAACACACAGAACAGCACACTTCAACTTAGCGGCGGCGGCTGACCATAGCAAGAGGTCATAGCGGCATACGCATGAGCAAGGGAGGAAACTACGGACACTAATTTTGGAGGTCGTTTTGAAACTAATCGCGCCAGCAGCGACACGACTGCACCACTTGCGGCCAGCCAAGGACATCTTCCACAGCGTCATTGGCTTGTGCGAAAGGCGCTCGACGCACGAGTCGTCTCACATTATGCAGCAGCCGCCCCGTGCTGGAAGCGGTAGGGCCGTGGCCTTCCAGCAGCGTGATGTCGACGATGTCTCGGACGTGGACAGTGAACTGGACCTGGACTTGTACGACACGGACGAGGTGCCCGACGCCCACAACCCTCACGGCATGTCACTGAGCGGCATCCCATCGATTCTCAACCGCGACTCGGTCTTGATGCCTTCGCCGCAAGTGATGCGTGGTTTGCAGCCAGTTATAATGAAGGCGAGCAGGCTCAGCGACGCCAGCGTCCCAACCACCAACCAAGACACCGCGAGCTTAGCCGGCAGCTCGAGCCAAAGAGCGTACCCTCGGCGCCCTGCGAATCCTAGCCAGAACATTCGCACGGACTTTACAACGACTGGAGGCGTCGGCGTAACTGGTGGCCAAGTGCCGTATCTGGACGACAACTACGAGATGCTGGCCACGCCGCCTGGCGAGCCGCCTGAAGCTCGTCCGGAAGAAGGCGTCCACCCAGCGTTCGCGCAGCCGCCACGCACTGAAGTGTCCATGCGCGCCGAGTGGCTGATCGGTTCGATTGCCGTGGGCCTTGGAATCGGCATCGCCATTGCTAGTCAGCACTCGAACGAACAGCTCTCGTACTGGCTCACGACGATCGGGGATCTCTACGTTCGCATGACTTCCTGCATCGCTCTTCCGCTGGCATTTTGTCAAGTCATCACGGGCACAGCGGAGCTCGTGAACAACAACAAGCTGCGTCGCGCGTGGCTGTTCACCACGCTGTACTTCCTCCTCACGGTGCTGCTGTCGTCCGCGATGAGCGTCTTCTGCGGCAGCATGTTCCACAGCACGTTCAAGTCGCACGCGCCGCGAGCGAACCGAATCTCCCACGCCAAGTTTGCCTTCAAGTGTTACGATGGCACGTACATTGAGCAGCACGAGGGCGGCCCGGTGACCTGCAGTGGCCGAGAAGTCAACACCAACACGACGTTCCTCCGCATGGTCGACATTTCCGAGCGACTCGGTGTGGACGATGCGGTGGGCAACGTCAACGTCAGCCAGTACTTCTTCGCCATGCTGGAGATCTACTTCCCGTCCAACATGGTTGGCTCGCTGGCGACGGACAACATCTTGAGCGCGTTGGTGGTCGCGATGGTGCTGGGCATCGCAATCAGCAAGAGCTACACGTGTGCTCCGGGCGAGATCAAGCGCAGCAAGAACCCTCTTTTCCGCTTGTTCACACACGTGTACGTGTCTCTCTTCGCCATGAACGACTGGGTCCAGAAGCTCGCGCTGTGGGCGGTCGTGCCGCTGATGATGGGCGCTGTGCTTGAAATGCCCGACGCCACCAACACGCTCGAGCTCACGCGCTTCTATCTTGTCGCAGCCGTGCTGTCGTGCCTCAGCCAGTGCTTGCTGGTAGTGCCTTTGCTGTTCTTCATCGTCACGCGAGAGAACCCATTCCGCTGGATCGTCCACTCGCTCGCGCCTACGAGCTACGGCATGATTCTCTCGAGTGCGTTCTACCCGCTGCCCATGGCCACGAAGGCAGCGCTACGATCAAATGAAGTATCTCCGAGTGTCTTTGGGGCCGTGTACCCGATCCTGAGCGTGCTTAATCGCAGTCAGTTCTCCGTTCTCTTGCCGTGCGGACTGCTGTACGTCGCGGCGTTCTCAGGCTGCTCCATCGAGTTGAATGTGGCCAATGTGATGCTCATGTTCGGCATCACGGTGCTCAGCTCGCTGGGCGACACGATGCTGCCGTTCCAGAAGATGGCGAATTTCCTCATGATGTGGCGCGTGTTCTGCGAGAATGAAGACACGCCGACGTCGGTCGTGATGATCGCGACCGTGGGCATCCTCATCTACCGCTTCACGGCGCTCGTGGGCGTCATGACCAACATGATGCTCGTCCGCATGATCTCCTTCGCCGTCGAGCGCGACCACCGCAAGCTGCAGAACCAGCTCGACAGCATCTTCAACGAGCGTCGCCCAGAGTCTGCGTCCGCCGTCTCGCTGGCGTCGTCGTCGTCCACGCCGATCGCGACTGGGCGTGTCCTGTGAGCATCGTGCACGCCATCCCATCCAAGGACTCTTGATTCGATTTAATGCATGCATTGACGGTCTATTTTGCCTTGTAACTCTCTTGACCCCTGCTCTATGCGCTCACCAACACCGTGAGGAAGACGATGCCCAGCAGCGCGTACAGCGACCGCTGCGCCAGGATGGCGATGACCAGCAGCAGCGGCGACAGATACAGCCAGTCGCGCAGCCTCAGTCTCTGCACATCGGCGTAGCTGTGCGGGATGGGCAGCCGCCGGAAGTACCGCGGCATGTCACGCTACGACACAGACACACAAGACACACGAGCCGTTGGTCGTAGGCTCAGGCTCAGGAACCAACGGAAGACTGAGGAGGACGCACCGTGAGGAAGCGACGCAGCTCGCGCATGGCGGTCTTGCCGCCGTCGTCGTCGCGCACGCCTATAGTGTTGTCGCAGAACTCCACGAAGCGCCTTGTCGCACTGCGCACTTTGTCCACGGCGCCTCGCAGTCCGCGTCGCCGCTGCCGGAAGAGCGGCGCCATCTTCAGGAAAATGGAGCTGCTGGGTTGAGGGGATCTACATGTATATACCTACCCCTCACGCATGCGGCCGCACTCGGGTCGTGCCTTTTCGCACGGACGAATTTCATTGGCTGAAACGATTCCAGAGCGGCTTGATGTTTTGAATTGCGCGCCAAAGACTGCGCATCAAGCGGGTCGTCCGCTGGCAGGACTCCCGCACGAGCCATTTCCGAATTTCGAGTCCAGAGCGCGGTGGAAAGATGTCTGAAGAACTGAGCTTCTCGAGTATCGATCCTTCCGAGGTGACATTGAACTTCCGCCCAGGCGCGTTCGAGAACATCACGGTCGCAGATCTGGAGCCAATACCGTACGAAGACCTCAGGGCGGATGACATCCGCAAGCTGACTACAAGGCGAAAGCTCCGCTGACCCACGAATATGGGCAAGGAGGATCGGATCGTGAGACTCCGACTGTTTGACAGGTCTGCCCGCACTGTTTTGGAGGCAATGGGCCGAGAACTCCCTGGTGTCCCCGATGACCAACACAAGCCTCGTCGAACGAGTGGCGCCATGTTTCGGTGCTCAACGTTCTCTTCTCGGACGAGTTTTCCGATCGCTTTGCTGCGAGTGGCAAGCAGCAGTGTTAACGACGCGTGTGTTCAAGGCTTTCATCTGACTATTTTGATGTTTCTGGCATAGGCGACACAAGGAGCCGCGAAGAGATCGATAGTGGCGTCTCAGCCGTGGATGAGCTGTGGAAGGACGTCGCGGCCGCTCAAAAAGAAACGAAGCCCGAGTGGGCAGCCCTTGTGGCCGACCATCAGTCCTTCCAGACCATCGAAACCACTCGAATCGAGGCGTACTCGGCTGAGCAGCTCCGGACCTTCTGGAAGGACCTGGCCAAAGTGTATCGCGAGATCTGCATGAAGTACCGCCAGTCAGGTCAGCATGACGAAGACTTCTCGCGATTCACGCCGACTCGAGTGAATGCGCTGTATTTGTGGTTTCATTTGAAGGTACGAATGGATTCTGGCGGAGCTAAGCGGATGGAATGTGATGCTGTCATTGAATCGTATAGAAAAAAACCGAACCTTATCGACTTCGTGAACGGCGGCCTCCTCGAAGAAGACCACTACGACTCTCTTTCCCAGCGGCTCCATCCGGAACGGTACACGGATGTGTCCACCCCGCCAAGCCGTTCGAATTCGAAGCGTGGTTCTTCCGACGGAACGCCCGGTTCGGCACGGAAGTGCGCGAAAACCACAACGCCAACTCGTTCGTCGCCACGTAGAAACGACCCACCGCGTTCAGCCACGAAACCAAGCAACTCTGCCGCCCAAACCCGATCACAGATCCGGTATTTCCCGACCACGATGCAACTACGGCTGTTGCGCTCCAGCACATGGTCACTATCGTCAAGGGGTACTTTTCGGTGACGCTGCCAAGTACAGCTCGGACGATGACTGCAAGCGAGCGCCTTGCAGCGTTCGCGCTGCACAGTGATCTTGGGAAACGCATCGCAGAGATAGAGCGCACGATTCCCCAAGCGACAGGATCGGAGCTTGTGCGTTTGGAAAGCGGCCTCGAAATGTACACGCAAGAAAGAGAGCATCTGTCGCAGACACTCAGATCGAAGTAGCTGTTAGCTTTTTGACACAGCGAATTATGCTGCAATACATCTTGCATTTCTCGGTCAAACCCCACTCCAGCTCCACGCTTGGACAGCTTTCATTCCTCTTTAGCTCGTCTTCACGGCTCGTTCCCAGTGCAGCACGTCGCGGCGGTAGTTGAGTGGTGTGAGCTCCTCGATCGTGACATTTTCTTTCTTGCTCATTAGTCGAACTGCACGCTTTCGTTGATGTACGTACAAGAATTGGCTCCATTTCTTACCGTCCAAGTCGCTGAAGGGAAGACTGTATTGGTACATGGTTCTGTTCGTGCTCGGACGCCAGGAATACGTCTGTGACGGGTGCAAGCTGCTGCTGGATAAGCTCCCAGACAACGCTATGGTGAAAACAACATTGGCATCTGCATGTTCAAGGATGCTTGGTACTTGGACGGTCGAGAGCACATCAAGTTGGCTCACAAGCTGCCTCATCACAGTGCGCAAGCGCTGCGTGTTATCTCGGAAAACTTCTTCGAGGTCGAGCAATGGACTGCGGACGTCGGGCTGCGAACGCCGCTCCCTCAACGCCAAGCTCCTCTGGTGACAGGACACAGTGTAGTTCCCTCCCCGACTTATCCAGCAGCATAGACTCTGTAACTCGTGCAGAATGCCAGTTTATTCATGAGCGCGCGTCTTACATGCACTGTCGATCGCCCTTCTTCTTGGCTCCCAGATCCAGCAGCTCCTCCCGGCTGCGTTTCGTATCCGCGCACTCCGATACCAGTGTGTATCCACCGTACGCACTTCCTTTCGTCCCAGGGAATGTGAGCGACAAGCCAGCCTCCGTGCCACCAGCGTACGTGCCTAACACCAAGGCCTCGATCTCGCACTCGTGCCACCAAACGCTTCGCATCGAGCTGTTTGGCCCTGGCCCTTCGACTTTCCCACAGCGACAGCAAAATACGACCTCGCCAAGTGATTCGCAAACTTTCGAGACGATCTGGAGCGATCCGACAGGCTTCCGCCAGGGCCAGCAGCGTGTGACACCGACAGCACCAAGCGCGAGGTTGTTTCCGGTCACGCTACAGCGTCCCGCTGGATCTCCGTGTGTCACTGGGGCTCGTACGCTCTCCTTCACAACAGCCACGCCGTCGTCTGGTGTGACGAAGCCGCTGGAATCTCTCGCGGTCTTTCGACAAATCTCGACCCCTGGCGGGTGGACGCTCAGTGTCACGGATCTGACACTGGACGGCAAGACGGGAATGCTGAATTCGTGGGACATATCGTTCACACGCACGCCGAGTGTGCTGAGTTTCTCGTGGACGAATGTCGGCGCGACTGTCGCTGGCACGCCCCCAACCGTCGCTGTCAGCACACTGCCATCGTGTACCAGTCTTTCATGTTCGTCTTCGGAGGCCGCAGCTTGAGTGGCGCTAAGCCGCTCGCCCACTTGTACCGTTTCGACTATGACTCGGCCGGAAACACGAGTACGTGAACAACGCTGATGCACATCACGACGTACCGTGACAAAGTATTCAATCATAGTCGCACGATGCTCTTGACGCCGTACGATCTGCTGGTGGTCGGTCAGGGCCTACGCGCTCAAGCGACCACGTCCGAGTCCCACGCCCTGAATTCTGCCGTGTGTTGGTCGAAAGTCAATCACGGATACGCTGGCTGCGTGGGAGACGCTTCCGATTCAAGCCGCGGAGGACGACGGCGAGAAAGCGACATCGTTAGCGCGATACTGGCCGTCTGCGACTATCACGAGTAACTCGGCTCCGCCACGAGTGTATTTGTTCGGTGGACAGGATGACACGACGCTCATGGGCGACTTGTGAATGCTCGAGCTGGAAAGACTGGCTGAAGCGGAGACGCTAACTGGCCTGGAGACGAGAAGGCCAAAGATCTGCACGCGGAGACTCGCATTTCTGCCCTTCAAAATGCGTGGGCGGCCTCTTGCGGCGCGACGGCCGCTCTTGTGGTAGGTAGCCAACACTGCTACCGAGTGCTCGTTGGACACGCTGCCGCTGTACGCGTGGTGCGCCAAGATGTATCAGACCATCCAGTTGTAGATGCAGCACTACTACTCGGACACTGGCTCGTACTCGATCTCGTCAATCTGCAGCGGCCCCAAGCGTTCGTGAAGGATCTTCAGCACGTCCGCAGAGGGTTTCTTCTTCTTGGGTTTCTCTTTGTCCTCAGCGTCTTCCTGTCTCCACTGAAACACGCCCCGACTAGCAACGTTCATCGATACAAAAGTTGTGAAGGCGCATGCACGCGACAATCACAGATTTGCATCGACTGAGCGCAACACAAAGCGGTCGCTTGAGGATGCCCCACTTGTTCACAAGCAATCCGAACGCCATCTCGACTCTGATGCGTACCTGGCTGACGAAGAAATTGTAGTTGTCTCTGAGTGGTTGATCGCGCAGTTGTGCTTTGTTGAATGGAGGCATCAAATGCGACTGCTGCGTATACGCGTTGTCGCCGACCACGTAGAACCCCGGCTCGATGGAAGTGAGGAAGCCGGAAAGGTCCCACGACTTGAAGGCGAGCGAGTCGTTCATCCCGCCAGGTGAACGGACGGACACAGCAGTGAATTTGAATTGTGATCGGCGCACGCCTGAACGTTGAGTCCATATCTCTGATAGTGACCCGAGAAAAAGGATACCACGCTTCCGCATTCGTCTGAGCGAGGAACACGAATCGGGCATAACCAGCCGTCAATAGCTCCGATGCAACCTCGAATCGCTCCTTGCTCACTGACTGACTTGAACCCCTCGGCAGCAGCTTGTCGGGCCTCCGGGGTCATTGGAAAGTCGAATTCAAGCTCCTTGGCGGCGTTGATGGCGTCTATCACTCGATGGACGATGCTGTAGAAGTTGGACTCACTCACACCGGCGAGCATTCGAATAGTGGAGTAGCTGCCTCCTGCCAACCACAGCAGAGCACAATGGAGCATCACCTCAGGTGACGGCGGTGGCTCGCCGGTTCGTCGTGTAGACTGGGCAGCGTTTATTTGGAGGGATGGACGAAGAATATCCGTCAGCTTCATGAAGCTTGAGTACTGCATTCTATACGTCTTCGCGAACTTCTTCTCGCGGATGAGGATGGCTGCATGCTTCTGGAACGACATCCTTGATCGTACGCAGTCGACTCGGCGGCTCTTGCCGTCGTTGTCAAGAGGCGTCCCCGCTCGCTTCGTTGACATTTGCAGCGTAATCGCCAGAGTAGTCGTGATGGCGAACAACACCATCATCAGATGGCCTTCATGACCGGTCTCAGCATCGCCCAGTACCATGGCGGTGCGAGTAGTTGGTCAGCCTCTTGAGCTCGTGCTGGCGATCGTTGGTTCTATTGATCCGACTGACAAGCATGGATCGTGCGAATCAACGGGATGGCGGGAATGTTCAAGTTGTCCCTCTAGCCAAGGACAACGATTGGCTAAATATCGGCATGCGTTTTGGATCTGACGCATGCGTGCCCATTCCGTTGGCTAATCTGAGGAATCTGAGGAGCCAATCAAAATTGAACGCAGGGACGCATGCGTTTATACGGTTTGGAGTGGGCCTGAGACGACACGCATGTGACTTGTGAATTCGAGCGACATTCAAGCAACATTCACACGGCTGCACTTTATTTCCGGGCAGGTCAGATCGACCTGATCCGCTCATAAAGCAGCAATAATGACGCACGCAGGTGACTCTCGTGACGCCCCGGCCACTGCAGCGGCAGTCGCTTCTGCCTTGCTGCTACTAAGAGTCTACGAAGGCGGCTAGCGTAGTGGTTTGGAAGCCAGTGGAGTGGCAGCATGAGTATGCGCGTGCACAACGCCGACCACTTCGAAGAGCTCCGGCAAACCGCACTTCGCGAATCCAATGGCACGCAACAGACGTACGTTCTCTCTGCACTCGCAGCTGGATGGCTTGCTGCCGTATCTCATACTAGCGCGCTGTTGGATAGCCGCTCGCCGCTGAGTTTCAGCGGTCGCAACTCGTTCGGCTCGCCCCTGGGATCGAATTCGCCCAGTGGCAGCACCAGCAAGACGTATGCGTCGGAGCTGCTGCGAGAGACGCAGCAGGAGCGAGTCGCCATGAAGCACGAGCTGTATATGCGCGAGCAGGAGGCGTTGCAACGCAAACTGACGGAGAGCATCGCGGAGAATCTGCAGAAGCAGCGCACCAAGCGGGAAGCGCAGTTCACCAAGCTCTGGAACGACGTGGAGGAGGGCAAGTCGCTGGCCGAGGAGCTGCGCGAGAAGATGGACATGCAGGACGAGTCCAAGCAGCGGCAGTTCCAGCGCATGCACGACGAGTGGAGCGCCGCTGTGTACCACAAGCTCAACGACCCGATCGTGAGCAAAGTGGACGCCGTGGACGCCAAAGCACTCAACCAGCAGAAGCACGACTCGTACCAGAAGTTCCTGGACATCACCAACAAGAAGGGCGGGCTCTTCCGCGACATCATCATCGAGAGCGAGTACAATCCGCTCAGCGACCTCAAGTGTCTGACGTACCACACACCAGTGGACGACCCGGTCAAGCGCGTGATCCGGCGACGAGAAGAGGAGGACGCGATCGCTCGCGAAGGCAGTGGCCGGAACAGTGGCGCTCAGAGAGACAGCGGTGTGAGTCCGTCGAAGACGGTGGGGCGAGACGACAATCTCGATGTGAAGCTCTGGTCGCAGGGCGTGTTCGAGAGCACGCCGTACGGCTACTTCCACAAGATGATGAACGCGCGGCCGACGACTGACGGCTCCAAGACCCACGCGTCACGCGTGACGTTCGATCACTACAACGTGGAGCGAGGCTCGGAGGTGCTCAACAAGGAGATGCCGAGGGGAAAGCGCACCAACTTTGAGGGGCTCGCCAAGATACCGCAGACCACCATTGAGCTCAGGTAGCCATAATAGCATGATACCCTCGTAATGACGCGCTGGATGGTCTGGATGCTGGACTCCGGACGCTGGATGCTGGATGCTCCGGACGCTGGAAAAGGAGGAATCTGGACCGCCGGCTGTGGAACAGAAACCCACAGAGTTTGGTGCTTGGGAGGGTTGGTGCTTGGTGGAACACGGTCGCGTCACCAGGAAGGAATCAGGCTGCGCTCGCTGCGTCATCGCCAGCCGATGACCATCTCCACCTCGATGATGCCAGCGAGGGCTAGGTTTCTGAAGTTTTCATTCGAATCTGTGACATGGGGAAATAGACTTGGAATTTGTATGACCGGCCGACTCACCCATCCTTTTTGGGCTCCAACAAGGGACGTATTCCGAATCAACATGGGCGGATCGGGATCCAAACTCCCGTTTTTTTGTTCTGCTCTTGGCTCCAAGCAGCCTCCTCCGTTGCGCTCCGCTCCGCCGCTGGGCTCCGCTCCACTCCACTCCACTCTTCAATCTCCAACAACCGGCCTCGCGCTCAAGACACAAAGACACGGTGCGTTTATCTCTCTCGTTCTCTCTATGTGGGTGTGGTGTGGTGTGACGACCGCGCGTGGATCCGATGCGCTCCCGTGTCGGAACCCATGTTCTCCGCTCCGCTGCGCTGCTCTCCCCTCCTCTCTTCCTCTGACCTAGTGTGCTGACCCAGTGTGTTCATTTTCGGATCTTTGCTCTCCCCCAGACCCCACCCCCTCCTCTCCTCCTTCATCATGGCCGGCGCAATCGGACTCCGTCAGCAGGGCGTCGAGTGCGTAGGCTCCAATAAACCTGCGCTCGTTAGACCCTTCTCCTGAGACTAAATGCATCCTCTCTCTATACTGGCAGATTGGACAGCATCATGCGCAGCACCGAGGGCGTGACGCGCAAGACCAAGATCGTGTGCACGCTGGGCCCTGCGTGCTGGTCCCAGGAGACGCTGGGCGAGCTCATCGACAACGGCATGAACGTCGCGCGCCTCAACTTCTCGCACGGCGACCACGCCGGCCACGCCGAGACGCTGGGCCGTCTGCGTGGAGCCTTGGCCTCGCGTCCTCACAAGAACGTGGCCGTGATGCTCGACACTAAGGGCCCTGAGATCCGCACGGGCTTCCTCCAGAACAAGGACAAGGTGCTCATCAAGAAGGGCTCGCTCGTCGAGTTCACGACCGACTACGAGTTCCTCGGCGACGAGACCAAGATCGCGTGCTCGTACCCGGAGCTGCCACAGACCGTGGCCGTGGGCGGCAAGATGCTCGTGGCCGACGGCTCGCTCGTGTTCACGGTCGTCGAGATCAAGGAGACCTCGGTGGTCGCCAAGGCCGACAACTCGGCCACCATCGGCGAGCGCAAGAACATGAACCTGCCAGGCGCCAAGGTGCTGCTGCCAACGCTCACGAGCAAGGACGAGGACGACCTCATCAACTTCGGCCTCGTGCAGGGCGTCGACTTCATCGCCGCGTCGTTCGTGCGTACGGCGCAGGACATTGACAACATCCGCGCCGTGCTGGGCCCACGCGGCCGCGCCATCAAGATCATCGCCAAGATCGAAAGCCAGGAAGGTCTTGAGAACTACGACGAGATCCTCGAGCGCACGGACGGCATCATGGTGGCACGAGGCGATTTGGGCATGGAGATCCCGCCCGAGAAGGTGTTCCTGGCCCAGAAGATGATGATCCGCAAGGCCAACATCGCCGGCAAGTACGTGGTCACGGCCACGCAGATGCTCGAGTCCATGATCAAGTCGCCGCGACCGACGCGTGCCGAGTGCACGGACGTGGCCAACGCCGTGCTGGACGGCTCGGACTGCGTCATGCTCTCGGGCGAGACCGCCAACGGCGAGTACCCGGTGGAGGCCGTGCAGATGATGAGCAAGATCTGCGTGCAGGCCGAGGGTGCCATCCACTACGACGAGCTGTACCAGGCGCTGCGCAACAGCGTGCTGGAGACGGCCGGCGCCATGAGCACGCAGGAGGCCATCGCGTCGTCGGCCGTCAAGACGGCGATCGACATCTGCGCCAAGATGATCGTCGTGCTCACGGAGACCGGCACGACCGCGCGTCTCATCGCCAAGTACCGTCCGTCGCAGCCGATCCTGGTGCTCACGGCGCTGGGGGAGACCGCGCGCCAGGCGGAGGGTGTGCTCAAGGGCACGACCGCCCGCGTCATGGGCTCGATGATCGGCACGGACTCGATTCTGTATCGCGCCACGGACCTGGGCAAGCAGTTTGGCTGGATCAAGAAGGGCGACACGGTCGTGGCCATCCACGGCATGCAGGAGGCGCGCGCCGGCTCCACCAACATGCTCAAGGTGCTGATCGTCGACTAAGCGACTGCTAGTAGCGACGTCGCACAGATGCGATTCAATGGACACCAGCCATGAGAGAAACGCTGCCGTGGCGATGATACGGATTAAATAATATACGACTGATGATGTGAAAAGGCGGCTGTGAGTGAAAGGCTACATGGCGTCGCTCATCTCGTGCTTGCGGGTGCCGCTGAGCATCAGAGTCGGTGGTGAGGTGGCAGCAAGTGACACTGCGGGCTGTGGAGTTGCTGCATGGGTCACCACTGGCTTGGGCTTTCTAGGAGAAGTGTGGGCTTGAGGCGTGGGCATTGAGGCCGTCGGAGGAGTTGAGGTGGGTGGTCGTCGATGGGAAGCAGCCGAGGCTCGCGTGACGAGCTGCCGGCGGAGCTGTGCGGGCGTCCTTTGGGTGGACGACGACGTCGGTGTCAGTAGCATGCGGATCTGCTCCTTGCCGACGATTCGCACCAGCAGCCGCAGCAGCTCGCGCTCACGCAGCGTCGGCTTGGCCGGATCGGACGCCGTGGCACCGGCCTTCACTCGCTCCTGGAGCTGCTGAAGGCGCTCCTGCAGCTGAGTTTCTCGGCTCTCTGCAGCCGCGAGCCTTTCACGCAGACGCTCGTTCTCCTGTCGCCAGGCGTCGTCTGCGGCCACGCGAGAGAGCAGAAGCCCACGCACTTGACGCTGCAGCTCCGCCACGTCAGTCGTCAGTTCGCTCTCGCCCTGCTCGTCGTCGTCTTCATCACCGGCCAGCTCATCGTACTCCCGTGGTGAGTACTTTGACTTGGCCTCGTCGACGCCACCGTGGCCGTCGCGGTGATGGGGTTGCACAGGCTCCACTGCCCTCGAGAATGCGCGTGCCTTGGCTCTTCTCAGACGCTCCCTCTCGTCTTCCTCCTCGCCTTCCGCCTCGTCGTTATCGTAGAGGCCGCTGGTCTCACTTACCGCAGATTCAGACGGCAAAGACTCAGGCGATGCCAGCTCATCCAGCGACGGCGTGCGACTCGCGCGTCGTGTGAACAGCGCCAGTGGCTTGGCTGCGATCTGCTTGGCCGATGGCTTGGGCCTCGCCTTGATCGGGGATCGGAAGGAGAAGCGACGCATATTCGATGCAGCTCGCGTCTTGAATGCCAAGGTCTCCGATGGCCCCCAAGAACGGAGCATGTGGTCATCCGGCTAAGACGAATCCGCAGTCTCAGGGCTGTTTTTGGATTTGGGGCTGGCTCGACCGTGTGGGAAGTGGAGCAACTCGCACACTTCGACACACACAAACGACCATGTCGAGCGCCAAGGCAGCCAAGGCAGCAGCGAGTGATGCAGCTGCGAACGCTGGTCCACCGCAGACCACCGTGCTGCTCGTGCAAGTCGAGGCGCTGGAGGCCGACGAGACGATCCGCACGGAGCTCAAGAACAAGGGTTTTGTGATGGCGAACCAGGCGCTCGTTTACCTGACTGCAGAGGACGCACGGCAGTTTGTGCTCCACGTCAGCAACGCGGAGAGCCCTCTGTACGCCAAGCCCAAGACTGACGATCCAGCAGACGCCTCGACTAACTTTGGAGCGCCAGCATCAGCGGCTCCGACTCCGCGAGACAAAGTCGCCACGCCTCGCTCACCACGAGTCGCTTCGCCACACGACAGCGACCACCACGGAGGAGAAGGAGGCTCTACGTGTCATGAAGCCATTCAGGGGCTCGCTCGGGGTCCTGTATTGATGATGGTGCTGGAAAGACCCAATGCCGTGGCGGAGCTGCTCGAGATGGTCGGCCCTGCCACGCCTGAGCTCTGGCAGGCTGCACCGAACTCTCTCCGCGGTCGATTCGGCGTGGACGCGTCTCGTTGCGGTGTCCGCTGCACTTGGAACGACGCCACGGGGGTCCACGAAGCTGCTTTCTTACTGGAACGTACGCAGGCAGGGTCTTCGTCGTCGTCAGCGTCCAGCCACGGCAACAACAGTCAGCACTCGAAAGCGTTGGCCGCCGTGGATCTCTCGCAGCTCCTGGACTTCCTCTTCCCGCCGCACGTGCTGCACCCCAACTCGACGGGCCGACTCTTCGTGTTCGGGCTCTACGGGCCGCTGGACGCTCGTGCGCAGCTCCGTTCGGGCGAGAAAGGGCTCCACGTCGTGACAGACCGTGAGTTGGACACGATGTCGAGCCGCATGGAGCGAGAGGATATCCTGGACGTGTACGGCATGTGCTCGCTGTCCCAAGAGGAGGAAGAGGAGGTGCTACGCACGGTCGACGGCACGCTCAAGGCGTTCCCGCGGTACTCGCGACGCGACGTCGAGACGCTCTTCCACAAGCCACAGCGAGACCGTGAAGGCAGGCTCAGCTTCCACGACATGCAGGCGTATGTCGGTCGCGATTGATGCGGTTGTGTGGTTATCTGAGACCTTGGGGGCTGATGCTGTGTTGTATGAGTGTAGAGCCATCATGCGCGAACGCTGCCGCCGCGTGCTGTGCATGAAGGAGCGAGTGCACCCGGCCCTGGCCTCGCCGATCCTAAACAAGTTCCGCCTGTCTCTCACGCGCATCGTCAAGACCAAGGACGAGATCGCTCCGGCCACCATGTTCCTGCGGGACCTGGGCTTCACAGGCGCCGAGAACGCGACGCTCGTGGCGCGGCTGCTGAGTAACCACTCGTTCCGCATCTGCCTCTTGGACGACGGCAACTCGCCCGAGCTCACGCAGAACGTGCGGCTGCTGCGGGAGCAGATCGTGAACCCTCGAGACCACCGAGCACCCTGGAGCCCCAGCACACAGCGAGGCCCTGCCGGTCAGCTTAGCTCCTGTAGCAATGCTAGCATTCGCAAGTGAAAAAAAAGGATGGATCTATTTGGCAGTAGGGCGGCAGTACTCGTACTTGGTTGGGGGCATGTTAGGGTATCTATCTACTTGGTGGCGGTCTTGCGCTTCTTCTTGGCTCCGTTGGCGGCGCCAGAGCTCGACGGCGTGGCCGCGATCTCCTCCACGTAGCCCGTGCGCTCCTCGTCGATCTGTCGTTTTAAATACTTCATACCGGCGAGGTTGAAGCCCATGCGGTTCTTGTTGTCCACGAGCTGCTTCCGCAGACGCTGCCACAGCAACTCGAGCTCGTTGAACAAGTGCTTGCGCTGGCTGATGGCCGCGTGGTGGAGCTTGAGCAGATACAGCAGCACGCTGCAGCAGAACTCGACCTCCAAGTGGTTCGAGATCGTCTGCAGCAGCAGTCCGATCAGCTTCTCCACGTACTCGAACGGCAGCACGATCAGAGCCTCCTCCATGTCGTGAGGACGGATGCGACGCAGCGTGTTGAGCACGTACTTGAGCGGTGAGTAGCCCAGCATCAGGATGTTGGGCGTGCGACGAGGCAGCTTCGCATCAGTGATCGACGGGTCATTCGTCTTGGCCGCAGCCTCCTTCAGCTTCTTCTTGTGGAGCTGCTCGAACTCGGCAATGTCCTTGAGCTCCTTGTCCGCGAGCTCCACGGCTTCCATCAGACTCTCAGCGGCACGCACCGACTCGATCGTCTTCTTGGTCGCGGACGCCGAGTTTTCCAACGCCGCCGCAGCGACTTCGCCGTCCTCACCGACCTTGCCCATCGCTGGCGCCTTGCGGTTGTTGTTCTCGTTCACGATCTCCTGCTCGAACATCTCCTCCAGCTCCTTCTCCTTCTCTTCCTCGATGAAGACCTGGTCTTCCGTGCGGACGTACTTGACGATGGATCGGTCCTGCGAGCAACTGACCACGAAGCCACCGTCGTTCGAGATCGCGAGGCCCCAGACCTCACCAAAGTGTTCCGAATCGATCTTGAGGATGCGCTCGAAGTGGTCGCCGTCCCAGTAGGCGATGCTCTTGTCCTTGGACGCTGTGAAGAAGTAGTGGGTCTTCTTCACGAAGCGCACAGCCATGATCGAGTCCTGGTGCGCGAAGATCGACTTGTGGCAATCGCCAAAGTCGAGACCCCAGAGCTTGACGTTTTTATCGGCCGATGCCGTCACAAGCATCGTGTCGTCCGACGAAATGTCCATCGACATGACTGGCAACTTGTGGCCGTACAGACTCACGAAGAACTTGAGTGAGTCATCGTGGAAGACCTTAACCGTGCAGTCGAGGAGAGCGACGGCGACTACGAGCTTCTTGGCGTCCTTGGTGTTGGAGAATTTGACGTGCAGCACGTCGTCCGACATCTTGAGCAGACGCGAGTGGCTCAGACCCAGTCGGAGACCTTCGTTGTCCACGCGGTGCATCTCAAAGTCCCAGAAGTTGACGGTCTGGTCGGCGCCGCCCGTGACGATGCCCTTGCCGTCTGGACGCACGTCCATCGACCACACCGCACTGCCGTTGTGGGCGCCCTCTTCCTTCCAGATACACTCCCCCGAGTTCAAGTCAAACAGCAGCAGGGCACCGAGCTTCGTGCCGACCACAACGTGCATGTTGCCAGGCGCGAACACGGCCGACAGCGCCAGTGAGACGCCGTCACTGAGCGTTCGGATGCACTGCATGGAGCGCGCGTTCCAGATCTTGACCGAGGCGCTCGAAAGCGACAGGATGAGCTGGTCGTCCGAGCTCACGGCGACGGCGCGCACGTCCGAGCGGTGGCCGCTGAGCGCGAGCGTGTGCGACTTGGCGTAGCGCGACTCGAGGTCGGCGGCGCTCGGCGTGAGCGTGTACGTCTCGATCGAGTTGTTCTGGAGACCCATGAGCAGCGACGTCGTGCCGTCCTTGGCGACGTCAGGCGAGAACGCAAACGACTTGATGCGGAATGCCGTGCGCACGACGCACAGCAGCTCCAGCTCGTCCGTGGCCGAGCTTTCGTGGTCCTCGTCCGTGAGCTTGTCCTGCGGCAGTTCGATCTGCAGGCCGGTCTCGGCGCCGCCTGTCTTCTCCTGCTTCTTCTTGGCCTTCTCTCTCTGGCGCTTCTCGCGACGCTGCTGCTTCTTCTTGATCTCGTCCTTGGAGCGCAGCTTGTACACTTCGACAGTCTTGCCGGCGCTCTGCACGCCCACGAGATCGCCCTTGACGTTGTAGGCCACGCGAAGCGCGCGGTCGTTGGTCTGGCGGTACACCGAGCCCATGAGCTTGAGCCAGTCGCCGCTGCCTTCTTCCTCGGTCGGGTCGTTGGCCTGACGCACCTGCCACACGCGAAGCTGGTTGTCGGACGCGCCAGTGACGAGGCGGTCGCCCGCAGGGCTCACGTCCAGCGACCACACTTCGTTGCGGTGGCCGACGCAGGTCTGCACGCAGTGCTGCGTCTCGAGGTCCCACACCTTGACGAGCGTGTCCTTGGAAGACGACGCGAGCAGCGCCTCGCCGAGGAACGCGATGGCCGTGACGGCGTCCTTGTGGCCCTTGAGCCGGAAGAGGCCGCTCTGGCTGACCACGTCCCAGACGATGATGTCCGTGTCGCGCGAGCCCGAGACCAGCAGCGCGCCGTCGTGCTTGTAGCGCAGACACTCGACGGCGTTCTTGTGGCCGTCCAGCGTGACCTCGAGCGCGCCCGTGGCGAAGCGGAACACGCGGATGGCGCCCGTGGAGTAGCCGGCCGCCACGAAGGCGCCGTCCGGACTCAGCGCCAGCGCCGTGACCTGGCCGCTGTCGCTGTCGCCCGGTGCACGCAGCTCGCGCACCTTGTTGCCCTGGCGGACGTTCCACACGCCCACGTCCTTGAGCGCCGGCGCGAGACAGAAGCGGCCGCTGGCGTCGAACAGCACGTTGCCCTCGAGCGCCGCGATCACGCCGAACGCGCAGTCGCGCTCGTAGCGCAGGTACGACTTGACCATGGTGAGGCGAGGGAGATGCAGCTACTGGCCGATGCAATACGCCAATGCCAATGCCAATGCCAATGAAGAGCTACGCAAGCTTAGCCAACCACCGACCCAGTGACTGAGACACCACACTAAAAAGCGCTTTTTAGTGAGGAGCTATTCTCGAAATTCAGGATTCGTTACGAATTGGATGCCAAAAAAGTGTTTTTTGGTGTTGGGTAGAGGGGCGCAGTATTCGGGTCGATCCCTTCCTTGGGGGGATTGATTCTTCAAGGAGCTGGTCACTACGACGCCATGGACTTCCTGCGGCTGCTGTCGGACGACCTGCAGGCGCTGCGCAGCGAGACCAAGAAGAAGTACCCGGTGGTGAAGGAGGCCGTGGACAAGGCTCTGGAGACGCTGCCTTATTTGCAGAAGCAGTACGCGGCGCTGCTGCGCGTGGAGACGGCGCCTGGTCCGGGCCACGCGCTGTTCAAGAGCGAGAGCGTACTGCGGCCTTTCCTGCTGGCCTGCAACCACACGAACGCGTCCCACAAGATCATCATCCTGGCGCTCGTGAGCATCCAGCGGCTCGTGAGCTGGGACGCCATCGAGCAGTCCAGCGTCGGCAGCATCCTCCGTGTGCTGCAGATCCAGGCGGAGAAGAACACGCACGTGGACGTGCAGGTCAAGCTGCTGCAGACGCTGTTGCAGCTTGTTACGCTTGGGTACCAGGATAAGACGAACAATGGTGCGTCAACGACCACCGTCAGGCCCAGTGCGAGCTCCGGCAACGGAACAGCAGCAGATCCCGTGGAGAACGCACTTGTGGGCAGCGAGGACCTGGTGATGCAGGCCATTTGGATCTGCATTCATCTGCACGGCGGCAGCAGCAGCGCGTCGTCGGTCGTCGGTAACACGGCCGCCATGACGATCCGCCAGGTCGTGTCGCTCGCGTTCGGCAAGGTGCAGACGAGCCCGGAGGCCAAGCGCGTGGGCGTGCTGGTGTTCCAGGAGCTGTGCTTCATGAGTCGCGAGGAGAACGGCGCGTGGCTCAAGCGCACGGCCACGTCGCCCATGAGCGTGGCGCTGGGTGTGGAGCTGCTTGAGACGATCCTGTCGGCCCACGCGCCGCTATTCCGCGACGACGCAGAATTCTACGCGATCCTCAAGCAGCAAGTGTGCTCGCTGATCCAGTCAGCGCTTGAGACGGGCTGCTCGCCAGCAGAGACCAAACACTCGGCCGCCGCGACGGCAGCCTCGCTCACAGCAAGTGCACTGTCGTCGTTGGGAAGCAGCAACTCCAACAGCGGCGGCAGCAACAGCAACAGTAGCGGACTCAGCGCACCATTTTTCCCGCTGCTCGTGCGTGTCATGCGGCTTGCAAGTGTCGTGCTCGGCAACTTCAGCGACATTCTGCCAGAGGAATGCACGATCGTGCTGCGAAGTCTGCTGGAGATCGTGTCGACGGGCGCGTATTACCAACCAGGAAGCGCCAAGTCGCCCAGCCACGCCAAGCTGACAGCTCAAGAAGCCAAGAGTTTCCTCGGCAGCCACCACAACAGCGGCTCGAGCTCGTCTGGAATGGGGTCCAGTGGTTCCAGTGGCAACAACGCGCACAACGCCAACACCAGCTACGTTACGTGGCCCGTGCTGCTCGCTCTGGAGGTGCTCAACCGCATCTCATTGGAAGCGACGATGGTCGCCGCCATCTCCAACTACGGCGAGCCGATGCTGCAGCAGATCGCTCGCACCGTGGCGTCCGTCGTGACAACATCTCCTCCGTCGGACTTTCGATTGCCAGGCACGGACGTCGTCGTAGCCCCGCGTTCTGGACTCGAGTTCTTAAACGACCAAGACGCGCCGCCCCTGCAGCCATTCTTCAGTGCCATTCGCGTGGCTGTCACCTGTGAAAGCAACCTGATCGCGTCGACCTTCGACCTGTCACGCATGATCGGCGATGACTCAGCTCAGAGCGACATGATCGCCAAGCAGTGCGTGCAGGTGATCGCACCGTTCTGCCTCCAGACTTTCACGAGCACAATGCGCCACTGCCGCGAGGTCGAGCTGATCCAGATTTCGCTCAAGTCGTACCACGTGCTGGCTACGATTGCGTCACGCTTGCGAGCGAACCTCTCGCCCACCGCTGGATCACACGACAGTGATTCTCCAGTTCCAGACGCAGCGTCCCCCTCACTCGCCCACTACGCAGCGACAACCAAGAAGATGGACGACGTTGCTCTCGCTTGTCTGCGTGCACTCTGTGCGTTCTCATTCCCACTACCGGAGAGTGTCAAGGGCGCGTCTTCAACGAGCAGATCCAGCGGTAACGGTAACAGCAACAGCAATAGCTCCTACGGAAACGGGTCGTCGGGCGGTGGTTCGGCTGGAGACGGCGATAGTGAAGGCATGAACGACGAGAGCGAGTCGTGTGTCGTCACGCTGTCGTGGCGAGAAGTCCACGCGATGAAAGCATTATTCAGCGCGGCCCACATCATGGAGGAAGAGATGGTCGAAGTGGAGTGGTGTACGCTGCTCGATGCATTTGAGATCATCGTCGGCCTCACAGACGCAAAAGTGAAAGGCGGGCAGAACAAAATCCCGACGAAGAACTACCGTATCGGCGCGTTCCGTGTCGAGGACGAAGATGTCGAACAGCAGCTTGTGATGCTCTCAAACTCGATTGTGGAGCTCTTCCGCGACGCGCTCAAGCTCAGCAGCGGTGCATTACGGCGGCTCACGGCGGCCCTCCGGAAGGTTTGCTGGGAGCAGCTCGGTCTGCCACACGGAGCAGGAACTTCACAGCCAGTCGTCAGCACCACAGAGTCGTCGCGACGACCGAGTGCGAGTATCGTGACGTTGGGAGACGACTCCACAGGTGAGACGGAGCTGCCCATCATCTCAGCGACGCATCAAATGAAGACGTACCAGAACTACTTGGGTGTCGGACTCGCCGGCTCCGGATCGTATCTGCCGAGCTTCGCTCTGCGAATGCTCACACAGCTAGCTACGAACAGCAAGCGGTGCTTCGAGGATGTGACCAACGAACTACTTGGTATGGTGACCTACACGCTGCAGCCGCCAGCTACGTCCACTCACTTCCCGCAACTTGGCCAGTTTCAGATCGTGGCGACCGACAGCATTCTCCAACTCATGCAACGTGCACTGCAGAATGTGATCAACAGTCTCTCTCCGACCAGCAAACTTCCAAACGATGCGACGATTGAGCAGATCGAAGAGCACGCCAAGCTGTATGCGAAGACGGAGCCGCACGTGTTCGACCAACAGGAGCTCTTCAAGCCGCTGCTGAAGCTGATGCGGAGCGACATGAAAGATCGTGCACTGGTGGGAATGCTGGACCTGCTGAACGGATGCGGCCACCTCATCAATGTTGGTTGGCCACTTATCTTACAGTCCATCCAAGAAGCGTGTGAGATTGGCGACGGCAAGACGCAGGTCGTGGCGTTCAAGTGTTTGCGGATGATCGTCGATGACTTGCTCGTTTCCATCCCTCGCATGTACTTGCGCCACTGCATCTCGTGCATCGGTCGCTTTGCATGCTGCGCCAAGGACGTCAACATCAGTCTCACGGCGGTGAATGAACTGTGGAGCGTGGCAGATATCATCGGCAAGCAAAAGTTCCGGCCTGCGTCTTCGTCTTCGAGTCCAGCGGAGACAGCTCCCAATGCGAGTATCTCTTCTTACTGGTCGTGTGCGTTTGCAGAGTTGACCCAAGTCGCTCTGGACGATCGAACCGAAGTACGCAACTGCGCGATCAATACGCTCTTCGGCACAGGAGTCACGTATGGCGTTCAGTTTGACCTGACGGAATGGAAGCTTTTCATCGACGAGACCGTACTGCCGCTTGCGTCGAAGCTGCAACAAGGACGAACGCTGCTCTCGAATGCGTCGGACGTGTCGAGCAAGAGCTCATTGGTGATGATGCACCACTCACGAGACAGCGCGCAGAAGCAGTGGGACGAATCGCGCGTGCTCATGCTCACTGGTATCAGTCGCGTGCTGCAAACCAACTGCAACGTCTTGCTGTCCCACGGCCAATGGTTTGCTGACGTGTGGACGGAGCTGCTCAAACATATCGCGCTGAATTCTGAACGTGGCATGTCGAAAGAAGTCGTCCTCGCGGCCGTAAATACGCTGCAGACACTGTTGCAGGTCTCATCGGCAGCAGATTTTGACCAGATCGCGCAGTCTCAGCCAGTTCGTGCTGGGGCCGGCATGCGAGTCGTTGGTGGAGCGCTCGTGTCTGCTACTACACCGGGAGGTCCATCGACACCAGGAAGTACGACTGCAGCTGGCGGAGTGACGATTGCCAAACGTACGCCGTCGATTCCCGTTCCATGTGTGCGCAATCCGGTGCTGTGGGAGACCGCGTTCGCCCAGTTGCTTCGACTTTGTGACCAACGCGCAGCAGCAGCGAATCAAGACGCGCAAATTGTGTGGAAGGAAGAAGACGAGCAGGAGATCGCGAGCGCGGTCGTGTCTGTCGTGGTGACGTTGTACTCACAGGCGAAGGAGTTCGAGTTCAAGGACGAGCGCAACGTGTTCCGCCTGCTTTCGCTGTTTGAAACGCTCGTCATGCGCCACGTGCTCATCAGTGACAGTGACACCACCAAGGTTGTGTCGAACGTAACGACGAACAGCCTCCAGTCGCGTGTGCTCAATGCGTTTGAAGAGTGCGGGTCGTTCGCAGCACATCCCGAAGTCCACGAGAAGGCGCTGGACCAAGTCGTGCGGTACGTCATCATCTCTGCTTCACGAGAACTGGTGTTCTTCACTCGCCACGCGCTCATCTCGCTAGCCAAGCTATACGCAAGTGTGTCGACAGAAGCGCGTCGCGAACGTTTTGAGTCGGTGCTTACAAGTGTGCAGTCATTCTTGCAAGTGGATGGAGCAAATGCCGGCGGAAATTCCTCTGTCGCGTCCTCTCCTGAGAAGAATCCCATGTCGGCGGCTCAGAAGGCAGCATCGCAGCTCTGGAAACATGCCCTTCGTGTGCTTCTCGTACTCGTATCTCACGGCCTCGCAGCCGTCCGACTAGACCGAGACTGCTGGAGGTTCCTGTTGGATACTATCACGGGATTCCTTGCTCCCAGCACCGGCCAGTTGCCGTCGTTCGTTCAGGGCGAAGAGGACGAAGCGCTCGTTCTGAGTGTTCTCGAGTGTCTCGTCGATAGTGTCATTGCAATGCTTTCGGGCTCTGCGGGTGCTCAGCTAAGCGTCGATATGCCTGGTCCATACCAGCTCTTCTGTGATTCGCTGATGGCACTGCTGTGCTCGGGCGTCGACGGCGTCAAGGAGCCGCACAGCAAGCCGCTGATAAAGTGCTGTGTGCGCCAGCTCGCGACACTCAGCATCCAGCAGGAAGACGTGCGACTCTCGACGCTTGCTCGGACGTATCTTGTGCGCTGCTGTGACGCCGCACTGCGGGCATTTGCGTCTTTAGAAGAGGCGGCTCGTCCGGCGGACAAGCGAACAGCGAGTGGAGGCTTGGTCGACACCCAGCCGGCACCCCAGGCCACCGCGATCGACCCCGACACAGCCGTGCTGGCAGCGCGAGACCGCGTCGTGATCCTGCTGAGCAGCGCGTCGGAAGTGGGCCTGGGCTCACGCAGCGTGCTGGAAATGTTCCCTGCGCTGTGTACTTGCATCACGTCGAGCGACCTGGGCGTGCGCACGCTCATCCAGCGGCTGCTGGTCAACGCGCGCATCGCCGAGTTCTGCTTGGACGTGCTGGACATCCACGACGCGACTGTCGCAGCCGCCGCCGCCTCAGCAGCCTCCACGTCCCGCACGGGCAGTGGCTCCCGTCGCAACTCCAACACCAGCGCCAGTAACTGGTCGCATTACGCGTGAAGATCGGAGACCGTGGATACCATAATGGCTGGGGTACCCAGCTTATGGGGAAAGCTCCCTACAGGCCCACAAAAACCTATATAAATCAATATCCCGCTTGTTCGATCACCAAAAATGACGACCGACATGACTAAGTACAAGCAGATGATGCTTCGAAGACGTGATAACCGTCAGAAACCCCAACTGGCGCGTAGTACCGTGGTTCTCAGGCACTGACTATGACTACAGTGCTTCCACCTGGCAGCCGACGTCGTCGACTTCGAGCACTTTCATACCAGCCCATGGAGAACTTTTGTCGCATCGCTCACACTGATGAACATGCATGAATCTAATACTGAGGTGCACGTCGGAGATTCTACTCCGGTCATTGCGACCACTGCATGATGCAGTTGATGCAGTGCATCACCGCTGGGGCCTCGACCAGAGTATCTGGTGCTCGCGCAGCACCTACCAGGGGACTTCCAGCAGTGGCAAGCGGGGCGCAGGCACGCATCCACCACCGCGAACAAGAGCTATATTGCGACGGCAGCAGCTAGAGTAGAGATAGACGGTTATTCAGAGTCTTCATTGACGTGACACAATATACTAGTACCTCAACTTCATCAGCAGCAGCAGCATCACCGCTGGGCCACTCACGAGCCGGAACGGCGAGTCACCCAATGTAGCCATGTCACTGAGTCCGACTCAGAAAAAGGAGCACAGCGCTCTAATCGAACCAACACATTTTCAGCCAATCACATCATCATGTCGATCACGTGATCTGCTTGGAAAGAGGAGCTCATCAGTGTGGAGAGCTCTTGGTACCAAACAAACCGCAATGGGACTGTTGCCATGCGACAGAGAGCGACCCAGAGCAGGCGTCATTGAGCGATGCCCAGCCGCCGCGCCACTGCTCTGCTGCTGCTGTGCACGGCCACGGCCTTTGGGGCCTCCGGGCTTCCGACGGTGAGCTCATTCAGCGACTTGGCGTCTTCCCCACACTACGCACAAGACCACACGTGCACCGCCCCCTCCGCCCCCTCGTCCGTCGCCATGCTCAAGAAGTTCCTCCAGCCCGCAGTGTTCGTGCCTCACGGTGGTGGCCCCATGCCCGTGCTCGGCGATCCGAGCCACGCGGCGATGATCAAGTGGCTCACCAACTTCCAGCGCGACTTCGTGACCACCAAGCCCGACGCCATCGTGCTCGTGACGGCCCACTGGGAAGAAGACGTCACGACCATCTCGTCTGGCGCCAACCCTGAGCTGTTCTACGACTACTACGGCTTCTCTGACGAGGCCTACGAGATCAAGTACCCAGCCCCAGGCAACCCAGTGCTCGCCGAGCGGATCCAAAAGCTGCTGGCCACCCACAACATCCCGTCCAAGCTCGACGCCAAGCGCGGCAACGACCACGGCGTGTTCATCCCGCTGAAGCTCATGTTCCCAGACGCCGACGTGCCGGTGGTGCAGATGTCGCTCATGAGCTCTTTGAACCCAGAGGCTCACATCAAGGTCGGTGAGGCTCTACGTGAGCTGCGTACGGAGAACGTGCTGCTCGTCGGCTCGGGTCTTTCGTTCCACTCGTTCAAGTACTTCTTCGGCGACCAGAACACTGGCCACCGCTTGAGCTTGTCGTTCCACGAATACCTGAAGCAGTCGCTCGTGGAGACCAAGGACGCCGAGGTGCGTCGACAGTGTCTCGCTCGCTGGCGTGCTGACGCGCCGTACTCGCGTGACGTGCACCCGCGCGAAGAGCACCTCATGCCTTTGTTCGTGATGGCGGGCGCTGGACTGGAAGAGCCGTGCGAAGAGATCTTCGCGGACAAGGTGATTAACATCCACACGACGGGATATCTGTTTGGTGAGCGCAGCTAGAAAAAGCTACTTCAAGCCACCTCAATTCGATTAATGCACAAAAGATATGTATACTTATTCTCACTTCCTTCACACACAGTCTTTAGTTAGCAAGAACTAGAGTAACACTGTCTACTTCATGGCCGAGTGGGGTCGGCAGTGCCAACCAGCTCAAGTAGTACGTTTACGTAGTGCGTGAGCTTTTCGCTTGGGTGCTATCTCGACCGTGCTAGTACAGTACAATTCCACATCGGCACTGATCTTCACTGTTGTATTCATTTCTCGATCTCTGAGACCTCTCTATCTTCGCTCTACGTCCGTGCGCCAAACAAGTATCCGGACGTGCGGATCCGCATCACGTAGCCGTTGAAAATCTCCTCGCACGGCTCATCCAGTCCAGCGCCGGCGATCACGTGGAGCGGCAGCAAGTGCTCTTCACGACCGTGGATCTTGCGTGCGAACGGAGCGTCCGTGGCCCACTGCTCCAGGCGGCGGCGACGCTGCTCAGGGTCCTTGGTCTCCACGAGCGAGGCGTTGAGGTAGTCGTGGAACGGGATGCTGGCAGCGTTCGCGGCGTTCAGATCTCCACGGAACGGACGGAAGTTGTGGAACGACAACCCAGACCCGACGATGAGGATGTTGTCATCACGCAGCGAGCGCAGGGCCTCGCCCAGCCTCACGTGCTCAGCGGCATCCAGCGAGCTCAGCACGGACATCTGGATGACAGGCACGTCGGCGTCCGGGAACATGAGCTTGAGCGGGATGAACACGCCGTGGTCGTAGCCGCGCTCAGCATCAAGCTCAGACTTGATGCCCTTGTCCGTAAGCAGGTTCTGGATGCGCTGCGCCAGCGCTGGGTTGCCTGGGGCTGGGTACTTGACTTCGTAGGCCTCGGCTGGGAAGTTGTAGTAGTCGAAGAGCAGCGGCGGGGACTGCGAGGACGTGATACGCACGACGTCCCCCTCCCAGTGGGCCGTTACGAGCACGATGGCGTCGGGCTTGGTGGTCACGAAGTCGCGCTGGAAGTTGGTGAGCCACTCGATCATGTCGGCGTGGCCGGGGTCGCCCAGCAGCGGCATGGGGCCGCCGCCGTGGGGCACGAACACTGCGGGCTGCTTGGTCTTCACTGGCTCGATGGGGGACATCCTGGGGCTGCTTGTCTTGGAGGAAGAAGATTTGGGAATGGAGCTCTCGCGAGGATGACAGCGGAGGGTGGTCAGCAGCGGAGCAGTCCGATGGTACGGGTACCAGCGTCATCCATGATTCGTGCCATTGAAGAACACCAGCTCAAGATCATGGACGCTTTTGATTGGCGGATGAGGAGCTCATTTATGACGTAATCACGCCGATGGCTTGGATCGGAGACACGTGATTGGTTGAATTTTTCGAATGTAGCCATTCCATTCCCGTTTAGTCCACTCGCGAGACCACTCACCACGATCCGAAAGAGGGTGAGTGGTCTCTCCACTTTCGTCCACACCATCACGCGCCAGGTGCTATGTGCAGCACAGCCAGGCGCTCCGGCTCAGGCGGATGCTGTAGGAGCATGCGTGCAGATCGGACTGGCGTGGACGTGGATGGCAGCGACACACCCGACCCGCGCCCTTGCTCAGTGGAGATGCTGTGGAGGTAGAACTGCAGCTTGTGGTCATCTCTCTCAGCCGAGTGGAGCCCATGCAGATGAGCTGCATGTTGGTCATGACGCCAACGAGTGAATTAAGGCGGAAAATCAGCAGTCCGACCGTCGCGATCATGAGTATCGCGGTCGGCGTGTCCTCGTTCACGCACAGCGCGTGCCACATCATGAGGAAGTAGGCCATACCAGTGCGCGGTAGCATGGTATCGCCAAGGGAGCCAACGCACGTGATAACGAACAGCAGCATCATGGTGCTAAAGCTGAAGTCGATCGTACAGCCAGAGAACGCTGCGCTGTACAAATTCCCGCACGGCACGCCGATGGCGAAGGGGCTGCGGTTCATCGCGCTCAGGACCGAATACACCGCTCCAAACACACTGGGCGAGACTTCGTTCGAGCGCAGGGCTGCTTTCGTGGCCATGGGGAGAGGATAGAAGGCACTGGACAGGACCATACCGTAGCTCAGAGGCGCGAGCATGCGGGCGATCCAGCGGAACGGGTTCTGGCGTGTGACGACGTAGAACATCACGGGCACGACGGCAAAACACTGGATCAAGCACGCGACGATCACGGCCACAAGGTTGTTTCGCGTGAGCTGGAGCGTGATGGCAGCGTTGGGTATTTCGAGTACTGAGCCCATGAGCAGCGGCACAGTCGCCCACAGAGCGTGCTTCTGGGCCCAGTCGTTCATGGTAAAGAGCGACAAGTAGATGTGCGTGAACAAACGGAAGAGCGGGTTCTTGCTGTGCTTGATCTCGCCCGGACCACACGTGTAGCTCTTGTCGATGGCGACACCGCGACTATCAGAGCGCTCAAGAAGTTGTCGTGCGACAGCGAGTACGTGATATTCACTGGGAAGGACACTTCCAGTAAGGCGAAGATGTCGCCGCTGGAGTTCACGTTGCCCACGGACTCCTCGAGGCCGAGGAAAGGTCGTGTTGGCGTTCACGGACACGCCAGTGCAGCCCACGTAGCCTGCTCAATGTACGACCCATCTGCACACTTGAATGCAAACTTTTCATGCGGGATACGATAACGCTGAGGTGAGTGCCACTTGAAAGTGCTCTGGAACGCGCCGGCACACAGGATGGCGAATATTGCAGACAGCACGACCGTGATACCCAAGTACAGAGCCGTGTACAGCCACCCGCGTCGCAGTTTGCCAGTCACGAGCTCAGCGGTGCTCGTGATGACCTGGCAGATTGCCAGTGGCAGCGCGATGCAGGCCGTCACGCGCACGTACAGATCACCAATAGTCTTGAGCCAGTACGAGAGCTGCGGGTTCGGTTTCTGGCTTCCCACGGCGATGCCGATGCCAATACCCACAGCGATCAGCCCGATGAGCCACTCGGCGCGCATGGAGAGCTCAGTGCGTGGCGGCTGCCTGGACGTCGGCTGGACGCCTTCACCTGGTCGCACGTGAGGCGGCTCGCCCGGAGGCGTCTCGTAGTTGTCGTCGGTGCCGCCGTGGTGAGTCGTGGTGAAGTTTGTTCGGATCGTCGGGTTTGGGTTCACAGGGCGATGAGGAAACAGTCGCCGTGTCCTGGAGCGTGGGCGGATTGCTGGCTGTGTCGCTGAGCTGGCCTTCCTTGATCACTTGCTGGGCGGTGCGTGCGTACTGCGTCAATACGTCGGAGTGGAGATTCAAAGGAAGACAGCCCGAGGGGCTGTGGGCGTCGGGCACTTCGTCCGTCTCGTACAAGGCCAGGTCCAGCTGCCCAGGTCCGAGCTGTCGCGCTGTTGGAAGGTGACGGCGCTGTCGCTCCCAGTGCGCGGCTGCTGCTGCTGCATGCCGAGCTTTGCTTGGTGCAGTGCGTTGCTGTTATTGAGATTTGAATGGCCAGTCGCGACGTGAAACGCGTTCGATGGGGAATGGACTTTTTCGAAACGGATGGCTACATTTGGATCACTCGCGGTTCCTATCCGGCCTCAGATACCTTTCTCCAGTTTGTGAACCATTTGTCTACACCACGCCAGTCGAGTTTTCATCACCACTCCCTCAGGCTACAGCTCTGGCCTGGAGCTCGTGGCGCTCCTCGCATCCGAGGCCGTGGACAGCGAGCGCTTCTTCTGGTTGGCGTTCAGCGTGACGATCTTGCCCGCCGTGTCCGCGAGCTTCTTGAGGTAGGCGTACTGGGACTCGGTCAGCTCGCGCGTTTTCTGGTCCACGCAGCACACAGCGCCGATCGCGGCGTTGTCCACCAGGATCGGGAAGCCGCAGTAGTACTTGGCGCCTAGCAGCTTCACTGGCTGGCACTGGTGGAACCGCACGTCGGCTTCCGGGTGCGCCACGATCAGTGGGTCCTCCGACATGACTGTGTGCGCACAGAACGAGTTGTTCCGAGCGAAGCTACTCAGCGCGACGCCTGGGATGTTGGCAGCCGCGATGTACAGCTCGCTCTTGTCCACGATCGTCACGAGCACCGCAAAGCAGCTCAGTTCACGAGCAGCGAGCTCACAGATCAGCGTGAGCTCGTCCGACTGCCCCAGCTCTCGAATGTGTGTGTCCTGGATCGTCTTCACCCGCACATCGTCGTTTTCTGGCACCGGGTGAGCCATTTGGACGTTAGGTGAGTTCTTTGGATCCACTGCGTACGCTCGACCGGCGACTTCAGCGACAGGGGCCTCGGCATAGGAGACAGGATCGACGTGCAGCTCCAACAGGGCGTGCAGGTAGTCTTTCTCTGAGCTGGACGGCGTGAGTAGAACCACCTTCGCGTGGGGTGGCTGCGTCGACTCAGTCGCCCGCTCGGTAGCCGTAGGATCGGTCTCAGCCTCCTGGTCGAGCACGCACTTGATCACGTTCATCACGGACGCCTTTTTCTGGTGCGTGGTCGCACTCACGAGAGCGTCCTGCAAGAGCGCCGTCAGCACCGACGCTGGGGGTTTCGCGTTGACCGGATCCGGATACACACGTGCAGGTCGGAACGCGGCGTCGCCCAAGTGGGCGAAGTCTGCGGCGTCCACACGCTCCACGCAGCGGGCACAGACACGGACGTTCTCGATGCGGATGCGGTCGCTGCGCACGTGGCGCTCGCGCTCGTACTTGTCCGAGCAGTCCTCGCACACGCCCTGGCCACACAGCCGACAGAGCTTGGCGAGCAGCAAGTTGCGGTCGCAGTTGACACACGGCACGTTCGTCGGTGGGAAGAAGCGGTTCTGGTCCACGAGCACCTGGACACCGAGGCGGCGACGACGAACGAGTGACGGCAGGCGCGAGCAGCTCTGCGCCAGGCGCACGAGACGGTGACGAATAGATCGCTCCGTGAGGGCTGAGACGGACGTCGGCACGCTGAAGCCGAACTGCTTGGGAGCGAAGAGCTCCGCGTAGAAGTGGACTTTCGAGCTGGCGCCCTGGGCACGAACAGCGTCGCCGAGACGGTCCGTGGTTTCCTGAGGCAGCTCCGGTTGCACACAGTAGCCTCCGATGACATCGTGGAACTCCTTGGTCTTACTGCTGGACTTCCCCGTCAGCACGTCCTTGGGGCGTAGGGTCGTCAAGTGCTTCTCGAAGATGTCGCCCGACTTGTGGGTGTACACAGCATCCACGTAGCACCACTGCTCGTGGCTCGACAGCATGTTCGGCTTGGTGAACGTGGCGGTTTTGACGGAAAGCGAGGCGAGCGTGGACTCGTCTGCACCGTCCGAGAACACCATCGGCGGCAGCTCGTCGCTGGTGAGGTCGGCGTCGTGCACGTGGGCGCCGTGCTTGAACTGGTCGCCGTACAGCGCCTCCATGTGCTGCACGTGCTGGTCGTCGCCTGAAGCCTGCAGCAGCGACGCCAGCTCCGCCACGCTACTGCGGACCACGCCGATAGCCAGCACGGCGTAGCGCTGCGACTCGTGGCGCGTGTACAGCGAGAAGTCGCCGGCGTTCTCGACCCACTTCCAGCGCGCCAGTCGCGGCTCGGGCGCACGCAGGATGCGGTCCCACTGGATCATGGCCGCCGTCTCATTGGCCAGCGTCACGAGGCGGCGGTCGCTCAGCGCCACCTTCCGAGCGCGACAGACTCGGTGTCCTCTGCTGCTGTCGACGGGCTCGTAGATGGCCGTTGGGAGCTGTCTGCTTGAAGAAACCATGCTGGTCGACACGTTGCTGTCGCTGGAGAAGCGGCGGTCGTGGACGACGAAGGAAGACGCGAGTGGCCGCGACACGGAGCCGGCGCCGTGGGTGGGTCTGGGCCGCGAGCCAGCCGAGGACGTGGACGACGAGCGCGGCATCGACGGAGGAGGCGGTGGGGGCGCCATGTACCTGCACTGCTTCGCTTGCTGCGTGGGTGGCCGGTGGAATGCGAACTGGCGAGTGGTCCGCTCTGGCGGTCAGGCGGAGGGAAGTGAGTTGCCGCGGGAGAAACAGGACGCGCCGCCGCATTGTACAGACGCACATACGCCAGACTGGCGCCTCACGCGCACACTACAGTACTGTAGTTGAGCTGACGCGATGCGCCGCGTGCGAGAGTAGAGTGGGAGCCGAAGCCTCGGTGGGAACCACTCACGAGCCTTACAGAAACCCATACATAACGTTCAATAATGAGGTCCATGGCACAGGCGCCACGCACGCAATCAGTTCATGCCCATGCAAGCCACGGAGCCTAAGGCTGGGCGGCTACATACTCAAGGCGCCATGCAGGAGGCGAGGAGAAGGCATGGCGCCGACCAGATTCCCATTGCGGTCGAGGGTCCATCAGCATTCGTAGAGTGGCTCCTGTCTCTATCCCTAATACAGTATACTTGTTGCAAGGGCTCATAAACACAGTCTATTGGATACTTAAATAGTAGATATATCCCTTCGAGTGAGGAGTCCGGTCAAATCAGCCAATCATCCGGACCAGATGGCGGCATGCATGGTTATGAATAACCCAGTCACCCAATAACCCTCTCAAATCCGTCTGGGTTGGGATGTCCTTCAATCGGGGGATCTCCCCATAGTGCCCTTCGCGTGCCTGTCGCCATCTCATCGGCGGATCGCAGCACCAAGAAGCTCTCGCCGAGCAATGTCTCGCCACCGCGACGTGCGCAACCGCGCCTACTCCTACGAGGAGGACTGTACGTGGACGCCATGACCATAAGACCTCTCTATGGGTTGAATGGCTGACGCTGTCGCTCTGTGGGACGCTGGAACTCGCAGATGACTACGACGACGACGAGTATTATGAACCCAACTCGCCCAACTCCAGTGCGTGCACGCCTCCCTCTGCCCTCCCCACTGTCTTCTTAAACCTCTAACAGCGTGTGTGGTGCTCCTGTAGATGAGTTCATGTACCGTCGTGACTCGCCCAGCCACAGCCAGTCCGTGTTCTCGTTCGTGGAGCAGCCCGGTGCCAACGCCGGTGCGGCGGCTGCGGCCGCTGCCGTGGACGATGGAGGTGAGAGAGCTGTACTTCTAGCACACTGACAAAGCTGCAAAGTGGGCCTCATCAATACTGGATGGTCGTAGAAATCCTCGAGTCGCTGGTGCCGTTTGTGAAGGACACGGTTGGTGCCAAGTTCACGGAACAGCACATCGTGGACGAGCTGCGACGCGCCAACTACGACCCGGACCGTGCTGTGGTCTCGCTCCTGGAGAAGGCCAAGACCTCATCGACAAACCTGCGTGAGTTAGGCACACCTGCTATCTTGGAAGAGTGGGTTCTGACAATGAAATGTGACCGATGCAGGCGTGAATCTGCCTGTGAACATCCCGATTCCTCGTCTGGACGCGGTTGCGAAGGCCATCGACGCTGAAAAGCAGTCGGCGGCACCGACGAAACGCGTCATGACGGCGATTGGCGGTGCTGCGGCTGCCCCGAAGGCGAAGGAGCGCCTGACGGTCGTGACTGGCAACGACGAATCGGAGACGCCGGCGGTGGCAGTGAGCAGCGGTCCAGTGCCAGTCGGCTCCACGGTACAGACTTTCTCCCCAGCTGAGCTCCGTGCGCTCGCGAAGGCCGAAGAAAAGGCCCAACAGGAGTGCTTGAAGCTGTACGCGAAGGAAACGAGCGACGCAGACGGCAAGACCAAGATCAGTATGGTCGTGATTGGCCACGTGGATGCCGGCAAGAGTACGATCACCGGCCATTTGCTGTACAAGCTGGGCTACGTCAGCAAGAAGCTCATGCACAAGTTCGAAAAGGAGTCGCGTGAGGCCGGCAAGGCGTCGTTTGCGTACGCTTGGGTCATGGACGCAGACGATGAAGAGCGAGCACGAGGTGTTACCATGGACGTGGGCACGAGCTACTTCGAGACCAAGTCCAAGCACGTGACACTTCTCGATGCGCCAGGCCATCGCGACTTCATTCCGAAGATGATCGCTGGGGCTTCACAGGCCGACGTCGCCGTGCTGGTAGTTCCAGCCGTGACGGGCGAGTTCGAGGCAGCCTTTGAGAACTCGGGCCAGACGAAGGAGCACACCCTGCTCGTGCGGAGTTTGGGCGTCACGCAGTTGATCGTCGCGGTCAACAAAATGGATTCGGTCGCGTGGGACCAGACACGTTTCGATGGCATCGTCGCATCGCTCACGACCTTCCTCCAGAAGTCGGGCTTCCGTCCAAAGAACCTGTGGTTTGTGCCTGTGAGTGGCATGACAGGCGCCAACCTGCAGAGTCGGCTCGATCCAAAGGACTGCTCGTGGTACCGCGGACCGACGCTGGTAGACGCCATTGACCAGTTCGCACCACCGCAGCGCGAGATTTCGAAGCCTTTCCGTATGTGCGTGTCGGACGTCTCCAAGTCGATGAGCCTGGGCCAAACCATATCTGGTCGCGTGTATGCGGGTGCTGCCGCCATCGGTGATACGGTACGTCATGGCGTCGTCCGATAGCATTGGTACGAAAGGATCTAACGATTTGTGTTGTTTGACAACTTGTAGTTGATGTTGATGCCCCTGGGGCAGACGCTGACGATCAAGGGCATCGAGCAGAACGGCAAGAGCATCACCCACGCTCGTGCGGGCGACACAATCGATGTCGGCGTGACGGGCATCGACCCGGCCGCGCTCACCACCGGCAGTATTCTCTGCTCGATCAACTCACCAGTGCGTCTGGTGCGCAAGTTCGAAGCCAAGATCATGACGATGCCAGCCGTCGAGGTGCCGCTCGTGAAGGGTACGTGCGTGACCATCCACGTGCACCACGTCGATGAACCAGTCAACATCACGCGGCTCGTCAGCATTCTGAGCCTCAGCGGCGAAGTGGAGAAGCGGAAGCCACGCTGTATCACGCGGGAGAAGAATGCCGTGGTCCAGATCACGTGCCAGCGCCCGATCTGCCTGGAAACCTTCACGTCGTACCGCCAACTTGGCCGCTTCACGCTGCGAGACCGTGGCGCCACACTCGCGGCCGGCATCATCACAGAGATTCTCAACTAAGTGGCTTCCTATTGCACTTCTCCCTATAGAAAACAACAAAACAAACAGTGTGCATCCATGAAGACGAAGCTGAGGCTGCTGTATGTATGCATGTGGTTCTTATGGCTTGAGCTCGTCCAGCTCGCCCTCCTCCTGAAGCTGCTGGATGATGTCGAGGCCGCCGATGAGCTCGCCGCGGATGTACACCTGAGGGAACGTCGGCCAGTTCGAGTACTTCTTGAGTCCTTGACGCACGCTGTCGTCCGTGAGGATATCAAAGTGGTCGTACTGGAAGCCGGCACGATCCAGAATCTCGACAAGCTGACGGCTGAAGCCGCACTGCGGCGCCTGGGGCGAGCCCTTGATGAAGATCATCACTGGCGCGCGGTTGATGAGCTGCTCGTACTTGTTCTCCACGCGCTTCGGCTTCTTGGCCACGCCGAGCTGCTCGCTGAGGTCTCCTTCTTCGGCCATTTCATTCAGGATGTCGAGGCCACCGACGAGCGTGCCCTTGACGTAGAGCTGCGGGTACGTCGGCCAGTTGGAGAACTTCTTGAGGCCCTGACGCACCTGGTCGTCGCTCAGAATGTCGAACGAGCTGAATGGGATCTGGTGGTCGCGCAGCAGCTTGACGGTCTTCTTGCTGAAGCCGCACTTCGGCTCCTGCGGGTTGCCCTTCATGAACAGCAGCACAGGCGCCGAGTTGATGAGCGCGCGCAGGCTCTCGTTGAACGCGGCCTCGGCTTCTTCGACGTTCTTCGTGAGACCGAGCTGCTCCACGAGCGAGCCCTCAGTCTTCATCTCCTTGAGGATGTCCAGGCCGCCGACCAGCGCGCCGTTCACGTACAGCTGCGGGAATGTGGGCCAATTGGAGAACTGCTTGAGCCCCTGGCGCACGTCGCTGTCGTTGAGGATGTCGAACGTGCCGTACTGGATGTTCTCCTCGTTCAGCAGCGCCACGACCTGGCGAGAGAAGCCGCACTTGGGGTCATTCGGGCTGCCTTTCATGAACAGCATCACAGGCGACGCACTAGTTTAATAAAGAGACACACGTCAGTCCGCAGGGTCCCCACCACGCAGCCATGAGTTCTCCTCTTACTTGGTGAGCTTCTTGAGACGGTACTCAAGCGCCTCGTCAACCGCGGCAGGCGCGTCCGTGGCCGTGGGCGTCGCGCTCGCGGCCGAGGCCTCGGCGGCGTTCGCCTTCTTGGCCAGACTCTTGCTCAGCACGTCCACGCGCTTGGCCAGCTCCGCGACGTTGGCGCCTTCGAGCTTCTCCAGCACGCTCTTGCCCTGCGCCACCACGAACGTGGGCACGACGGCGATCTGGAAGCGCTCCGAGAGGTCGGCCACGTCCTCGGCCGCCACCTTGAGGAAGCGGATGCGCGGGTGCATGGTCGCGAGCTGGCGGAACACGACGTCGATCTGGCCATTCGGACGGCACAGCTCGTGGAACTCGGCCCAGAAGAACGAGATCGAGAGCGTGGTCTCGCGCGCCGTGAGCTCGTCGAACTGCGCGGCGTCCTGGATGTCGATGACCGTGCCCGTCGTGACGGAGGATGCGCTGGAGGCCATGGTGTCGCGTGCAGAAGCCGTTTAACGCGGCCGAAGATCAGCTGAGATGTGTGTGGGTTGGTCTATGCCAGTATGCGCGTGCCGCCAAGCAAACTCATTCGACTGGAATGAACAAACCCACCGTTACGAACCGAAATCGGTTACGTAGCTGCTCGTCTGAGTTGTGTCGAGAATGGAAATGGAGAATGCCTGTAGCTTAGTGTGTTGATCTCTACGGCGATGGCGCCCCCTCTAATAGATATGCTTCTTCTTCTTCTTCTTCTTCTTCTACGTCTCTCTTGGTCTGTTCTACAAAATCATTGGTGTGGTCGCTGTGGCTTCACTGCGGCGTGTCCAGCATCACGAACGACTCCTCCATGCTGTTGCTGCTGGCGTCGTCGCTGCTGTTGCTACTGTTCAGGTTCGGGGCCGCCCACTCGCGGATGGTGCGTGCTCGTGCTGCCACTGGCAGTGCACGCGCTGGCGTCGCGATACGAGCAGACGCGCTGAGTTCATCGGCCTGCAGATGCCACGTCGGCGAAATGAAAAACGTCGACGCGCTGTTGGCCGCCATGGCGGGAGCGACGTCGCCCAGCCCTGCGCCGTTCTGCAGTTCCAGCATCACGTAGTCGCTAGGTATTCTTGGAGCGTTGGCCTCATCACCACTGTAGCCCACTACTAGCGCCAATGGGATGGTGCTGCCACTGTCTTCGTCGTCATTATCGTCAGCGATGAGCTTCGCGCCAGCGGCAGAGAACGCGAACGGCGCTTCGTCTTCCGACACGCTGCTGGTGCTGTCTTCGTGAGCCGATGCCGTTACGGTGGCGATACTCTCATGCGAAGATGCCTTGTTGGTGAAGCCGTACTCCTGACTGCGCGCCAGAATCGAGTCACTGCTCGAGAGCTGCTTGGATGGCGCCGCCATGAACGAGCTGCGCATCGGCTTCTCTGGATCGTACACCGAGCGGCTCATTCGGAACGACGACGACATGGCCATAGCCTCTGGAACGGCCTGCACGTCTTCCATTGCGAGCGTTGGGAAGACCATCCCCAGTGGCTCCACGGGCTCAGGCGACACATTCGGGTTGATCTCGGGCGTGACGTGGATGGATTTCTGCCCGCGCACCTTGTCCAGGGAGATGATATGAAGCACGAGCACGCGCTCGGGCTCCTCGAAGGTCTCCTTGAGTGCGTCCTGCAATATGACGTCGCTAGTGACGGAGATGTAGCGCCGCCGCTGTGTGAGCGGGTCCGTCTTCTGCATGAGCAGCGCGATTCGTGGCTCCTCGCCGACGCGGTCACGCGCCAACCGCCGCAGGAATGCAAGCCCCACGGCGTGCAGATACCACGCGTCCACGGGCACGGGCTCCACCTCCGTCTCCTCCGGGAACGTGAGCAGGCACGAGGCGCGCACGACGTCCGCGCTCGCTGGTCCGCCGCCCATGATGGTTGTTAGCTTTTGACCGACCGGCGGCGTTTCTTCCCAGCATCAATTACCCACCTGCCCAGAACGAAGCTTCGTCGTGTCACAGATAGACGCAGTGGGCAACCCAGAGTATCATCTAACAGAGGTGATGCGAACGGGGCCTTGGTGGACACCGCAAGTAATCGAGAAGGTGGTTATCCATTCTCACAGGAAGGCAGTTACGCTCTCCCTTATTTTGGGTCTTCTGATAATGGAGCGTGGAGCGCACTATTAGGGTCACAAACGTCAACCTCGCAGAATTGATAATTGGGAACCGTGCTCTTCTAAGTACGATACGTATTTAGGAGGGAGCTCTTTTGTGTGGACCGGTTCACTGGCTGCGCTCGCACCCCTTCCCCTAGCAAACCCTGCTCGGCCCCCCTTCCGCTGGGTTTGGGGTTCTGTTACTGGCGGTTGACCTGGCGTTTGTATGCTTGACTTGGATTTTGTATGCTTTCGCGCTGCTGCCCATTCGTTTGGTGGAGCATACTCGCGCTTTGGCTGGAGCACTACAGTGCATTCATCCTCGGAAACTCTCAACATGGCGGAAGTTGCTACTGAAGTGAAGCTCTTTAACAAATGGTAGGCCGCGATGCGCGAATATGTGCGTCTCCGGATCCCGCGCAGCCGATCGCGCGATCAATAACGAGCGTTTTCGTGCCGATTTCGTCGAAAACGGACCCGAATTCACGCGGATACGAGTGGATACAGTCGGCCTTACGAACATGCCGAATCGTCAATCACCTGCGGCCGTTAATGCGAATCCTGAGCTACGGGGATAGAAAGGAAGCCAGTAAATGCCTACGAGCTGCACAGTGACATCGAGTGGAGTGACGCGGTGTCGAGACGGTGTCGATCGAGTCGCGTGGGGCGATGGAGACGCACAAACACAGCGAGGGAAGAAGTGTGGACGTGGGTGGCTGACAACGTGTTGGTTGTGTTGATTCAGGTCGTACGACGATCTCAGCGTCGCCGCTGATATCTCGCTCGAGGACTACATTGCCATCAAGGGCAAGTCCGCGACGTTCCTGCCGCACACTGCGCAGCGCTACCAGAAGAAGCGCTTCCGCAAGGCTGCGTGCCCGATCGTCGAGCGTCTCGTCAACGCGCTCATGCGCAAGGGGCGCAACAGCGGCAAGAAGCTCAAGGCCGTGCGCATCGTCAAGCACACGCTTGAGATCATCCACCTGCTCACGGACAAGAACCCGCTCCAGGTCGTTGTCGATGCCGTGATCAAGTCGGGCCCACGTGAGGACTCGACCCGTGTCGGCTCGGCCGGTGTCGTGCGTCGCCAGGGTGTCGATGTCTCGCCATTCCGTCGCGTGAACCAGGCGCTGTACCTCATCGCCACGGGTGCCCGCGAGGCCGCCTTCCGCAACGTCAAGACCATTGCGGAGTGCCTCGCTGATGAGCTCATCAACGCCTCGAAGGGCTCGTCGAACTCGTACGCCATCAAGAAGAAGGACGAGATCGAGCGTGTCGCCAAGGCCAACAGATAAATGGCTTGCGAGCTGCATGCGTCGCGTCTGCCGCGCAGGGGCTTGGCGTGGGCACGTGGGGATGTCGTCGGCGGCCTTTCCGGTCTGTGGCGGAGTCTCCATGCGCTCGTCGCTGCTGCTGCTGCGAGCCACGGCGTCGTGACGCGCACTGCGAGAGAGTTTATTCTGTGCGGAATAAATCGTTAAAACAAACGCCGAGTTGTTGAGAGCCACACGGGAGAATTCCACAATCCATGGGAGTGTTTTCGCACTTGTTGGGTCTTTTGTTCCTTCACTAGTCCCATACTTGTATCACACGTCCAGCCCCTCAACGTCCACGTCCGCCTTGCCAGCCCTCAGCTGCTTGATGATGGCCTTGAGCTTGTTCACAGTCTCGCTCTCGCTGGTCTTGTTGGCGTTGTTGGTGATCAGCTTGACGCGCGACGCGTACTGCAGCGACGTCTGCGTCTCCTCCTGGTTGTAGTCGGCGGGCGAGATGTTGACGAACATGAGCGTCTTGGCGTTGCCTCCCAGCGAGTCCTGCATGAGCTGCGTGAGCTTGTTGTTGCGGTACGGGATGAACTTTTCCCCGGACGACAGCGCCGCGATCACGTCGCCCAGCGCACTGAGGCTCTTGTTGATGGCCTGGGCCTCTTTCAGCCGGTCGTTGGTCGCGCCGGTCTTGCCTGCACGCTCCGAGCCCGCGAGATCCACGAGACTGAGCTTGCCGATGGACGTGGTCTTGGTGGTCTTGTTGTAGTTCTCGATCACGAGCGAGAACACCGAGTGCGACCGCGAGCTCTCGGCGTTCATCTTGGTGGCGCCCACCTGCCGCTTCTTGTTGGCGGCGTCGAACAGCTTGAGCGTCTGCTGCGCGCTGCTGCAGCTCTTCTGCGTGATGTTGGACACGAACACCATGCCGCGGTCGTTCTTCTTGATGTCGAGCTTGGGTCCGTGGTCCGCGGCACCACCGTCCACGAGGTAGAACAGGTCGATGAGCGCGTCATTGTACAGCTCCAGCATAAACGCCTGGAACGTGATGCTGTGGTTGCCGCTGCTCTCGTCGGCGAGCCGGAACAAGTGGTGGATCGCGCGCGGACTGAGCCCGGGCATGGCCTCGGAACCCGTCATCGTGAAGGTCTTGCCCGAGCCCGTCTGGCCGTACGCGAAGATGCACACGTTGTAGCCGTCCAGTGCGCTCTGGAGCAAGTTCTTGGTGTCCTCGAAGACCTGGTCCTGCGTCGACGCCGGCGTGAAGACCTGGTCGTAGGCAAACGTCTTGGGCCCGTGAGACGTTTTCAGCTCAAGCGAGAACTCGTCCAGGAACCGCACGCTAGTGTCACAGCCGCGCTCATTCTCGGAAGAGCTCATGGGCCGACAGCGCGCGTACACGCGGATCTTGCCCTTCATGTCCTCGATCTGGTTGTAGTACTTCTTGCGCAGCGCCTGCTCCTCCTTGTAGCTCACCTCCAGCTTCACCAGCTCACTCTGGCGTGTCGTGAGCTCCTGGCTAAGTGAGTCGACCTGCGCGGCCTTGACTCGAAGTGCAGTGACCTCTTCCTCTATCTTCGTCAGCTGCGTGGCACGTCCGCCCACGACTGTCAGCTCCTTGGTGAGCTTGTCCACCTGCTCCTGCAGTGCCTGGGACTTGGTCTGCGACGCACTCAGCTGCTGGGAGATCGCTGCCATGTCCCGCTTCATCACCTTCTCCGCCTCCTCCAGAACCTTGGCGTGCTTCTTCTCCGCGTCCGCCAGCTTCCGCTCCAGCATCACAGTGTTTGCTCCTCCGCCACTCCCGTTGCCACTGGCACTGACACTCAGAAGCTGTGTCTCTGCCTTGCTCAGCGAGGCCTCGAGCTGTGTGATCCGCACGCGGTCCGCCTTGGCCTTGGTCTCCGTTGCCTTCAGTTTCTGCTTGAGTTCCTCCAACGCTCGCGTGCCACCCACGGGAGTCGTCGCTGCCATCGCATTGCCAGCCTTGTCATCTGTAGCATCCGTGACAGTCGATGACGCGATGCTCTTCTTGTGTTGCTGAGCCTTTCGCTGCGGCGACGGCGTCGACGCCGACTTGGCCGGACTCTGAGCGGCAGCCAACGCTGCCATCGCAGCAGCGGCCTCTTTCCCGTCTCGCTCTTTTATTCGCGTCTCACACGCCGCCAGACACGCGTCCAGTTGCCGCCGTAGCACCATCGAGCCTTTCGCTGGTGGCAGCCTTCCGGCCTCCTGCAACGCGCCTTTGAAACCCGCAACCTCCTCTCGACGCCCCACGGGTGGTGCCTTCATCTCCCTCAACGACTCGATGCATTTCTCGCACGTCTTGACGTAGATCTGGAAGCACTTGGCCTTGTCGCCGCGATTCCACTGCGCCTTGCCAGCCTCAATTGACTCGTGGATCGACGCCATGAGCTGAGCTTCGCGTGCAGCGTCGGCCTTCTCAGTGTCGCTTAACGGCATCGGGCTCTTCAGCGGGGAGAGTGCTGAGCTCGAAGCCTTGGAGTCAGCTTCCTCGTCCTCGTCGTGTGAGTGCTTCTCTTCTGCTTCATCTCCTTCATCATTCGCAGCCTCTTCCAGCTCCTCCTGATCCTCAACCTCGCCCTCCAGGTTCCGACGGGAAGTCGACTTGGCGTCGCTTCCGTCGTCAGCGAGTCCTTCACCCTCCTCCACCAGCTCGATATGGAGTCGTAGCCGCTCCGTGTGCATCTCGAGAGCTTCTTTCTCCGCCGTCCGCTGATTGATTTCATCCCGCAGACTCACAATCGTCGCCTTCAACTCGCTCTGAGTCTGCTCCAGCGCCTTGGCTTCTCGTGCGTACAGCTCCATCGTCTGTTGGTGGTGACGCAACGCGTCCGCCTCCTGCGCCTTTCGCTCCATCATCTTCTTCTCCTCTTCCTCTCGATCCTCACGTAACGAATCCTTCGCTCCAGCTCTCGATTCCTCCGTTGACGCTGCGCCGACCACTGACTCCATTTCCCCATCTTTGGCCTTGTGCTCAGCCGCCCGCACAAGGCGATCGGCACTCTGTTTAGCCTCCGCGATCGCTCGCTGGGCCTCAGCCGCTACCTCTTTCGCTGCTGCGTCTGCTTGCCACTGAGTTTCTTGTGCCTTGGTCAACTCGCCACGCAAATCGTTGATCTCTCTTTCCAGGGCTGCAACATTCACCAGCGCCTCCGTGGCCTCCCGTGACATAGGTCGCGACCCACTAGCACCACTAAACACCGCTGTACCGGGCCTTGAAGCTTCCTCCTCACTTCTCCTTGCAGAGTTCAGAGCCAAATCAAGCGTACTCGTTCCACTCAGAGCCTCCGCCTCCATCAGTCTTGCGTGGTACAACGCCTTGGCCTTCGCAGCACCGTCTTTCGCCACATTGTACGCATCCTCACTCTGTTTGAACGTCAAGTACAAGTCCTTGACCTGCGTCTTTTCCTCGATGGTCGGCTCGCGAGCGTGCTCCTTCTGGAAGTCGGCGAGCCACTGCTTGATCCGCGTCTTGGCGTTCGTTTTCCCGTCCAGACGTTGCTGAACGGCGGCTTTGGCTGCGCGATACTCGTTTTTCAGGCGCGACAACTCGGCTTTGTGGTCGTCGATCCGATCCGCAGGCTCTGTCGTGTGTCGCACTTCAGCTTGGCCTTCGACGACCACAGGCTCTGGCTTGGACTCTGCTTCCTCCGTCTCCACTGCAGCGTCACACATCTCGACAGTCGCCTGGGCGGGGCTATCGACCGCCTCCTCCTTCAGCGTATTCGTCTGAGTTTCTCCTTCCCGAGTCTCTGGCATCGGCCCATCCGCTTCATTCCTTGACCCCTTCCGCTCCACTTTTGTTTGCTTGTGCTCTTCCTCCTCCTCTTCCTCCTTCGCTTGCTCGTCGCTGCCGCTCTTACTTTCCAGTCTGTCTTCAGGTGGTGTGAGTTCGACTGTGCGTAGGAACACTTCCATCGTTTGCTTCACGGCTCGCTGCTCCATCTCCTCGTACTGCGTCGTGACGCGCTGCAACTGACTCTCCAGCTCTTTCTCACGGCCGACGGACTCCGTGATCTGCTCGCTGAGACGCTGGATCTCATTTCTCAGCTCCTTCGATCGCCGTCGCCGACGCGTTTGCTCCTCCATATCCACCACGCGGTTCACGGCCGTCGACACACACTTGAACGTTTCGAGTTCGACGGCAAAGTCCCTCTTCAGTCTGCGGATCTGCTCTTTGTACTGAGACTCTGAGGTCGTGATGCGTTGCTGCGTGGCTCTCGCTCGCTCCAGCATCCGCAACGTCTCGGCTCGAGTGTCCTCCCAGCCCATTCGAAGCACGTCGACTTGCTTGCAATGTGACTCGCTCATACTGTGAGATTGATCGTGAAGAACCAATCGAAGACGCCGCTGCATGGTCTCATGGAACAGCGTGAGCTCCTCTTCGTGGCTCAACAGACTCGTTTCGAGGTCTTCTCTCCAGTGTTCTCGCTCGTCTTCGTGCTGCTGCTGCCTTCGATCACTCGCTTCCTGCAGCTCTCGTAGCTTCTCCGCGGCTAGCTCTTGCTGCGTCTTGCTATCTTCCTGCAGTGCTGAGTACCGAGACTGCTCGGCTCGGAACTTGTCCGTGGCCTTGCGCTTGAGTTCCCGGATGTAGTTCTCGTAGTAGCTCTTGGTCTCGGCTTCGATGGCCTTGTACCGCTCCATGATCTGCGTCATTTTCGCCGTCTGCTCCTCTTTCATCGCGTGCATGTCCTCCACCACCTTTGTGAGATGAGACCGTGCCAGTGCCACTGGAATATAACTCTCTTCTTCCTCTCGCGGCGCCTTGACGATCTGGGAGGCATCGCCGAGCACCTTGCCGACGTGGAAGTCATCTTGTCTTGGTATTCCGAAAGACGATGGCAGCGGCGCCACTTGTGCCGAAGAGCGGTCAGGTTCGCGTCCGGACGAAGCCGCGAGTGCTGGCTGTGGGTCCTTGAGGCCATTGCCATTGTGCATCATTGATGCTCACGAGAAGCTGACACGCAGCTTCGTACGTGAGCAGCAGCGTTGACTCGCTGCATCGGTTTCAAGGCGGAAACAGAGACGCGAGGTTCTAAAAAGAGTTGGGCAATTGACTTGATTTTGATTCTATTTAGATACTTGTGTCTTCCTTAGCGTAGGTGGTTCTTGCCGATCGTGATGAAGGCCGTGGAGATGGAGCTCGCGAGGATGATGCAGCCCATGATGAGCAGACCGTCGGCACGGGAGCTCGTGACGCGGAAGATCACGCCAAAGATCACGCCGCCCACGTTGCCGCCCGCACCCACGAGGCCCGTGACGGTGCCAGCGTAGGCCTCGTTCACGTAGGGCACGATGCCGAAGCCCGAGCCGCCAGCCGCCTGGGCAGCGATGGCAACGAGAATGTACAGAGCGACGCTCGAGCCCAGCTCCGTCATGCGGCTGAGCACGATGACGAGAGTGCCGCAGAGACACATGAGCACGAACTGCACGTACTGGCGGCCGCGGATGCCGTGCTTGCGGTTCGCGTAGTCCGAGGCGAGGCCGCCGAGCGCACGCGCGAACATGTTCATGAGGCCGAAGGACGAGGCGACGGTGGCGGCGCTGGACTTGGACAGCATGGCACACGAGTCGGCCGTGCCCACGCAGTTCTTCTTCGGGAACTCCTCGTAGAAGTACAGGGCGCCCATGTTGTTCAGCTGCAGCTCCGCGCCGAAGCTCATGCCGTAGTGCAGCATGAGGATGTAGGTGTTGCGGTCGGCGAGAACGATGCCGAAGGCACGACGCAGGTTCTTCAGTGTCTGCTTGAGGTCGACAGTTGGCACCTGGTGTGTGGCACTGCCTTCCTCCGTCTGGACGGCGGTCGTGGCTTGGTGCTGGGCGCGTCGGAGGTGGTGAAACTCGCCCATGGGGCAGCTATCAGCACGGTACCAGGCGACAGTGCCCATGATCACCATGACGAGAGCAGGCAGCGCGATACTGAGACGCCAGGCGAGGTCGACGGACACGGCGTGCGTGAGCCACGAGTTCACGAAGGGCAGGATGAGGAACGCCCAGCCGATCCCCGAGAGCCCCAGGCCGCCGGTGATGGCGTTACTGGTGCCCACGACGTTCTTGGCGAACGTGATTGTCGTCCAGAACTGGCTGGACACGAACACGCAGCCCACGAGGCCGATGAAGAAGCGGACGATGAGCAGGCCGAGCGAGTTGTTCACGAAGGCGGCGCAGGCGATGGGGATCGCGCCGAACCACAGCGTGTAGCTGTGGACGCGCTGTGGACCGTACAGCTCAAGCAGCGGACCCACGAGCACACGAGAGATGATGGTACTGGCCGTGCTGGCAATGTCCGAGTTGAGAACCTCGCCGCTGGTGAGGCCGAGCTGGGTCTTGATCACTGGCATGAGCGGCGGGATGGCGTACCAGCCGATGAAGCCGGGGATGGCGGTGAGCCAGGAGATGTGGAACACGCGCATGTGAGGCCGCACGATGCTGAGCGGCTTGATCTCGACGGCGCGGTCGTACTGCGTGGGGTCGACGCGCAGGTCGTAGGCCGACTCGAGGTAGACGTGGTCTGCGGAGGCCTCGTCGTGGACGCGAGGCGTCTCCACCGTCATGTAGGCCGCGTCGCTGCCCTCGCGGGGCGTGACGGCGCCCAGCAGATCCAGATTCATCCGGGGCGTCGTCGCATGTGAGTTGGGAGTCGCCATGGTGACCGACAGAGGGGAAGGGGCGAGCAGGCAGTGGTGGGGACTATGGTTGGTGAGGGTGGTGGACAAGCCGCAGATCGAGGAATGAGCAGCGACGGAAACTGGGACGAGCGTGACCGAGAGCGTCGTCGTGAGACGGACGGGAGGAGCGAGTGGCTTTGGCTTTGGATTTCTCACGCAACGGAACTGCGATGAAGGCACGGACGCTAAGAGCGGGGTCTGATGACGGACGACTGAATGCCCGAGGCCACAAGAAACCGATTGGCCCACGGCAGCGGCTGGCTCTTCAAGGTGACTCGCTGGCCCTAACGTTTTACTGTCTCAGCGGGATGAGCGCTGACGAGGCACGACGATTGGTGGGAACGACATGGTTGCATGCAGGGCAGCCTATTTAGGATGACTCACGGCCTTGTCGCCTGTGATGGCAGATTCGGAGTGTGGAGCGGCTCACACGTGGAGGTGAGACCACTGGTTGGAGCGCCCCACACGCCAAGGTCACTTATTACAGGACGGTCTGAAGTTGAAGAGCCACACGAAGCGATGGCGGACCGCGCAGACCTCGCGAGGCTGAGGCAGCTCATGCGGGCCAAGGAGGACAAGACCAAGGCCAAGACGAAGAGTACTAGTAGGAAGTCGATCGCGTCATCCGTCGGAGCGTCTCAGGAGGTGTCCGTGAAGACGAAAGAGCCCAAGGCCGTCAAGAGGACCAGCACGACGCCACCGAAAGACACGAGCACGCTCACGAACACGAATGTGACGCTGCTGGTGCGGCAGGTGCTGCAACGCAAACACTACGGAGACGTGGCTGAGTATCTCAGCAAGACTCGCAAGGACGACCTCTTCAGTCTGCTGACACAGATCGCGCAGTACGCGTACGAGGTGAGCGTGGTGGCAGCCTAAGGTGCCGCTGGGTACGAGGACACTGTTCTAATGACGTAGTGAACTGCAGCTACGCGAACAGCACCAAACGGAGACTGGGGTGATGCAAGGTGAGCAGGACCGCCTGCAGCAGCGGTCGCATGATTTCGCGGGGCGGGTTCTTGAGCTGGAGGCACAGCTAGCAGTGAGCCAGGTGAGCTTGGCGTAGTCGTGTGTATCGAAACGGTGGCTTACTGCGGTGTCGAGTATGTAGACTGAGCGAAAAGAGCTCAATCAAAGACTACAAGCCAGCCGGGATGAGTACTCAGCCGTGGTTGTCAGTCTGCGGAAGTATGAAGAGCAGTGGGACGCCTCACAGACGACGATGGCGCAGCAGCAGCAACTACTGCAAGAGATGTCGCGGTCGCTGGACGAGCGGGCACGCCAAGTCGATGCGTTGGCTGTTGATCTAGAGGTGGCTAAGCAGAGTCTGGCGGACTCACATACGGAGGTGCGAGGATATGGGCTGCCTCTTGATCCTGTCACATGTTTCTAACTGGAGTGCTGAGTGAAACACCAGAACGCGAGCCTTCGGGATCGAATGGTGAGTGGCCATGCGATTGTAACGACGCAACGGAGTGTCGACTGGTGCTAACAAGCAATTGACGTGCTGTAGCAAGTGTTGGAGATGGAGAATGAGAGGATGCGCCAGCTGCAAAACGAAGAGCGGCGCGAAGCCAAAGCGTTACAGTGGGAGCTGCAGACCAAAACGCGAGAGTAAGGGCTCCGAAACCCTTCGCTATGGGTGAGCTTTGACGTCTGACCGGGGCGATGGTCGTTGTTGCAGTTGTGAGAACCTCTCGAGCCAACTGGATGATACCAAGGAGCGGATACTCACACTCGAAGGGCAGATACAGGTATCAAACACTGACAAGCCATTATTGCATGACTTTTTCACTGACTTTTTGTCAAGGTTGAGTTGTTTACCAGCAAGTCGTTGGCTCAGGAGCGGGATTCTGCCCAACTTGTCCACCGGCGCGAGCGTGAAGACTGGAAAGCTGCCGAGGCCGCTCGCAAGGAATCGGAACAGCTCAAATCCCATGAGTTCCGGAGTCTGGATCTGGAAGTGCGGCAGCTCAAACAGACAGTCAGTCGGCTTCGTTCCGACCTGGAGATGGAGCTAACTCAGCGAGAGAAGGCAGAGGACACAGCACGACGAGCCACAGATATCGCAGACGTGAGTAGCCTATGGAGTTGTGTGCGGTTCGAGGCTCACGCAGAAGACGATTGTTGGATGCGATAGGAACTTCGTGCGGCTGGCAAGTCGCTGCACTTCGACGTTCAGCGACTCACAACGGAGCTTCAAGGTGCCACTTGTGATGCTGTACGGAGATATCCATGGCTCATTTCTGCTCGTTTGGACTCAGAGGAGCGATCGTCGCGCGAGTCCAAGGAAGGAGCACTGGCACTTGCCTACCGGTATGATTTCTAGCCCGCGTCTCATTCTGGTATTGGCTGACTGTTTTTTGCATTCATAGTGAGCTTCAGGCACTTCACAAGCGTCTTCGAGACGAAGAGACTGCACGCACTGACGCCCAAGCCGAAGTGGAGGCGCTCTCGCATCGGTACGTGATGCTTTTGTATGGGGAGACGCTGTTGAGCCACACAACTCACACTGCCACTGGACTGATCTCGTAGCATGAAGCTCATCCGCCGCGACCATCTCGCAATGCTTCACCGCGTAGAGACTCCCCCGCAAGTGGCCATACGATGGAAGGAGTCCTCCAATCGCTACGCTGAAGCACCGGAAGCCTCGCGATCCAACAATAATGGCATGTGAGCAGCTTTCTTTCGAACCGATACAAACTCAAACATGGCTACACTAATGACTCAGATCTGACGCGAAGACGTCTGGATGACGCGCTGTCGTCACGTGAAGTTGGGGGCTGAAGGCGGGGCTCTCTATTAGAGAAGTCTACTGTACCTCTGTTTTTGCTCACATCAACAGGTTTGCTCTTGCGCAAAACGAGACGTGAACCGACAGCTCAAGTGAAGAGCTCCGTCAACAGCACCACGCAGGCAGAGCGCAATTGCCAGTCCCCCACGCACAAGACCCAGTCACTATTAACACCATGGAGAGCAAGGCGCCGCTGACGCTGGACAACGCGCTGAAGGTGGCCTTCAGCCTCGAAGGCCGCGACAAGATCAACAAGGTGCTGCAGTACGGCAGCCGCGCCGCCGCCTACTACATCCTGTCCGTGGACCCCAAGAGCGACGCCGGCAAGCGCTTCTCGCAGCTCTACAGCGTCACGCAGCAGTCGCGCAAGGCCTTCCGCCTCGGCAAGAGCGTGCCCTTCGCCAAGAAGGCGCTCGCGCTGGCCGACGACAAGTCGGTCTCGCCGTGGACCAAGTACCTGTCGCTCATCAACAACTGGGGCATGGCCGGCTTCTTCGTCTACGACAACATGGTCTTCTTCAGCAAGGCCAACGTGTTCAAGTTCGACGCCGACGAGGCCGGCAAGCGCGGCGGCGTGCTCTGGTTCTTCGCTAATGTCGCTGGATTCATCCTGGCCATGAACACGCTCAACGCCGACGTCGACAAGGAGAAGGCGATCCTGGACGTGCTCAAGACCGAGGAGGACCCTGCTCGCATCCAATCGCTGCGCGCGCAGCTCGCCGCTCTGCAGAGTGGCCGCCACAAGAAGTTCCTGGCCGTCATCAAGGTCACGTGCGACCTGATCGTGTCGTCTAACACGAGCGGCATCCGCCTGCCCGAGCGGATCTGGGGCCGCAAGCTCCACGACGGCATCATCGGCCAGGTCGGCTGCATCTCGGCGCTCATCGTGCTCTTCAACACGTGGCCGACGGTGCCCAAGCCAGCCATCGAGGCGGAGAAGCAGTAAGTTGCGCAGTATGTCAGGCGAGGTGTGTGAGTGCCATTCCAACAACGAGCGTATAAAATATGAGAGAAAACGGAGCCGACATCAACTATCGAGAGTGAGAGGTCAATTCACCCTACAAAACCACCAGTCAAAAAATAAAATAATGCGAATATTGTATATGAGAGGTGCCTCTTGACCGCGAAAGGACGCGCCATTCCACCTGGCACTAGGCCAAAATGGTGGCGGCGGCTCGTGCGAAGATGGCGCCCGCAGCAGCGGAGCCAGTGGCACCACCACTACAAGCGGAAGTGAAAGCTCCAGCGCCACCAGAGACGCCAGACTCTGAGGAGCCAGCGCAAGCGGAGGAGCTAGAGATCGTGGCGGTCGGCACTGTCTCGCATGTGATCCGCAGGGCGTTCCGCCACTTTTACCCTGAAGTGAACCACAGCAGCGCTGCAGCTACGAGTATCAGCCTTGCACAAGCAAAGGAAGTCACATCAGCAGAAGCTCCTGGAGCTGCGAGTCCTCTGGGCGACGAAACCACTCCGACGGAGAGTGAAGACGCTCAATTGAGTCCACCGGCGCCTGCTGGTGCGAATCCGTACGTTGCTTTAGGTGCATCACGGAAGCAGCTCATCCAAGACGCCTTAGCGTTGAAGCACTCGACTGCTGGGCAGCTGATGGCGTTTCTGGAGGAGAGATACAGCGACGCGAACGCGAAGGATGAGGCGATTGCAGCAGACCTCGCGAGCCAGGGGCTCATTCTCAAGTCCCAGATTCCCATGGGACCTTCCAATCTCAAGCTCAGCGTGGAAGAACTCCAGCCATTCGGTGGCTTTGGCACGACGCTTGTGCACGCGAAGGAGCTAGTGAAGAATTACCATCGCGATCGACTAGACAAGAGCGGCAATGGACCAGCATTTCTGGCCAGGAAAGTCGCTGGGATCAAGCGCGAGTCACCTGGGTACCTCAAAACCACAAGCTCTTCCAGCATCAGGAAAGAGACAACGCTCACAATGCACGAGTACCACATTGAGACCGTCAAGGCCGCAGAGGCTCTCAGCAGACCGCTAGCAGCCACCGCAGCAGCTGAGACGGGTGAGGACTTGGGGGTCACACAGGATAGCTCGTCATCCGAAGGAGAAACGGTCCGCTTCGGCGCGTCCGTCTCCCAAATGCCCGCCCATGAAAGGCGCAAGAACATGGCGATTCTAGAGCAAATGCAGCGGAAGCTGGACTTCCTGCGGAATCCACGGTACGCCGCAGGGCCTGATCCAGCAGACGAGCAGGTCGCAGCACAGCCTTGCTTCATCGCCGTCCCGTCGCCAGTGGAGTTCACCGACTACGAGACTGGCGGCGTGTACGAGCAGTCCTTCTACCTGCGCAACACCAGCCAACTGAGTCGTCGCGTGCGCGTGCTGCCTCCTGGAAGCATCTACTTCTCCGTTGATGAGATCGTTTTCCCGGACGCAAGTGGCCTTGTAGCCCCCGGAATGCACGTGGAAGTGAAGCTTCGGTTCGCACCGGACTCCCGCGCCGACTACAAAGACGTCATGACGATCCAATACGAAGGCAGCGCCGCCGGACAGCCAGCACAGTTCTCGCTTTCGATTCTCGCCCATCGCACACCGCCTGAACTCTCCATCCCACTGCTGCTGCGTGCCCAGCACACGCTCGTCGGCAGTCAGACGCTCACTCGAATACCATGTAAGAACACTGGCGGCAAGGCCAGATTCTGGCTGATGACGGAGCAGGATTGGCACCGCTGCGAGGCGACGACGACGTTTCGAGCGGGGGCGATCGGGTCTATTGTCGCGGAATTCCTGACCAAAGGTGGTCTGAGCGTCGGCCCCTTCACGCTCTCGCCTAACGAGATGGAGCTCGACACGGGCGAGAGCGTGACGCTGGAGCTGCTGTTCTTGCCGTCCGCGATCGGTGAGCTGCGCGAGAAGTTCGTGATGGTGTGCGACAACTGCCTGGTGCGCGTGTTCCAGCTCGTGGGCCGCGGGTGCCAAGTCGAACTGAGTATCACGGAGGTCAACGCGCAGCCAATCGACACGTCCGTCGCGTTCATGGGGCGGATGTCGCAGCTCGTGTTTCCGCAGGAGTTGCTGCTCCAGTCGACAGCTACACAGTGCTTCACGGTGCTCAACGACACGCCAATCGACTTGAAATTCACGTGGAAACTAGAGACGCAGGGCCAGCAAACCACACAATCGCTGCCGTGTCCATTCCAAGTCAAGCCCGCACTTGGCGTGCTAAAGCAACGCGACTCGGCGGCTTTCACTGTGGCGTTTTCACCCATGAATGCGAGGCGATTCTCGCAGTGGCGACTCGTGCTGTACATCAACGACATCCCAGCGTGCAGCATGCCCGGACCGAACCAGCTTACACGCTTAGCGGAGACCTTCCAGCGACTACGAGAACTGCAGCTCCAGCAGCACGGAAGCGGTAAGCCGCTGCTGTTGACGGCGGAGTCGGATGTCACGAGCATGGCTGTGGCCCTGAGCGGCGCAGGAAAGCTTGGGAGCTTCCATTTGGAGCCGTCTACGGTGCGAATCGTGCAGAAAGAGACCGTGGAGTTACGACTCGGGCAGTCGTACATTGCCACAACACGAGTGGTGAACGATTGCAACGCCATTGTGGACGTCCACTGGGATTTGGCGAGAGCTCGGCTCGTGGGTCCACGTGATGGGGACGAGTCCAAGCAGCGCTTTGACCTGCTGATCGACCGCGTGGATGTGGCGATTGCCCCAAAGTCTCACGTCGACGTGGAGCTAACGTTCCGGCCTCTCGCCGTCGGCAGTTTTTCTCTTTCCGTGCCCTGTGCTATCAACGACTCGTCATCGACTGCATGTGCGGAGCGCTGGCTGCGCATTGAAGGCGCTGTAGGCGAGTCGAAGCTACGCATATCCCAGCAAGAGATCGACTTCGGGCTCGTGCTCGTCAGCGCCAAGACGGAGACCGTGCTGACGATCCGCAACGACTCGCAGGTCGGTGCCGCTGACTGGCTTCTCACGCATCTTGAAGCCGCCGTACCAGTCGCATCAGTCGCGTCGCCACAATCAGAGGAGACATCAAGTGAGCTCTCGCCGCGCGGCCCAAAAGAAGGCTTGCGACGCGTTGGCTCGAAGGATTCGATCAGCTCTCGCCACTCAGCGGCCTCGTCCAGCGTCCAGAGCAGCAGCAATCGCACCAACAGAAGCTCCACAGGCAGCCTCGCGATGTTCACGACGCGCGATCTTGCACCTCGGGCAACAATCACCTTCCAGCCACCTACTGGACGGCTTGAGCCAGGTGAGACCTTGCAAGTGACCGTCACGTGCCAAGCTGGCTCGCTGCCAGAACGCTTTCGAGGCACGTTTGCCTTGACGGCCTTGGCGCCGACGCTTTCGCCGTCGTTTGCCAGTGGCGTACGGCCTCAAAGCGTCAGTGTCAGCGCCCGCGGGGAGATCCAGAGCCCCAACGTCTTCCTGACGCCTCTGAAGATCGCTCTTGGAACAACGTACTTGGGGGTTTGCGTCAAGCGGACGCTGCAGCTCATCAATGTGTCGAATCTGGAAGCCAACTTCAAGTTCATGGAACCGCAAGGTGTCTCCAAGGCCGCGAATATCCAGTTCTCGCCAAAGCAAGGCGTTTTGCGGTCGAAAGAGACGCTGTCCGTTCAGATCAGCTACACACCGCGCCAGGCTGGCAAAACGACCACGCTGCTGGCGTGTTCCGTTCAGGGCCTCTCAGGACCACTGGGCTTTGAGCTGATCTCGAACCACAAGGGTCTCGTGCTCACGTATGGCGTACTGTCAGCTGCCGAGGTGCTGCCGTTGGCGCCGATTGACGTTGCGAAGGCGCGTGGAATCAACGTCGCTGATGGCGAATTCGAGCCGGACGTGAACCCACTCAACTCACTGCCAAAGCTGCTGTTCGGCGATGAGATTCCGCTCACGGAGCGTCGGTCCCTGCAGCTCGTGATCCGCAACTTCAGCGGCATCGAAGCCCACGTCGAGCTCGAGCCAAAACGGTTCGCGGCCGCTCCTGTCGTCGATCCGGCGACTAGTATCAGCTCCAACCACTCGTCCTTGTCCACGAAGAGCTCGCGATCGGGGACGCGAATGGCATCACGAACATCCAAGACGAGTAGTGGCGGGGCGAGTCCCAAGTCTACCAAGACGGGGAGGAAGAAACTGCTGCTCACGGACGAGCACGAGCCCAAGCAACGCTTCCAGACCGACAATGGCCGCGACTACATGCGCGGTCAGGAATACTCGCAGCAGGACAGGGCGCTGCTGCGTGACGGCTACGGTATCGCGTTCCTCGTGACCTCATCGTCACTGATTGCCTCTCACTCCAGCAGCAACCAGTCGCACGCACTTGAGCCAGTGCGGGCGCTGGCCATCGCGCCGTGGCAGCAGGCCGTCGTCCACGTCACGTGCTTCAACAACATGCCCGGAGTGTTCACTGACGCGCTCGTGTCCCGTGCGGTAGGTCTCCCGCCTGTGTTCATGCCCATCCAGGCAACGGTAGCCGGCACGCCGCTGATTCTCGACCGAAACTGTGTCGGTCTCCACTTCACTCGCGCTTGTCAACCACAGCAGCCACTCAAACCGACGTTCTCTTTCGGCCACATCTGTGTGCGCTCGCCGGCGATCACAAAGACACTGCGAGTCATCAACCGCGGCCCTCGAGTCGCCAAACTCAAGTGGAAGCTCTTCGAAAACGGCAAAGAGAACCAACTCGTGCAGGTCTCACTTCGCGTGGACTTCGCGTCGCGAGTGCGGCTCCGCATCACGCCAGTCGCTGACTCGGACGACGTCGACTTTCCCTTTGAGATCGCTCCCTCCCCCGCACTCGTGCAGCCGTTTTCCACGACGGCGTTCAGCGTGACCTTCACGCCCTCAGCCACTGCGCTGGCGTCGCGTGTGTTGCTCGTAGCTGACGCCCTGTGGCTGGAAAACAGCTCCACGCTTGTCGGTTTGGACTCCCCGTCGTCTTCACTCGCGTCGCTGGAGCTGACAGAAGGTGTCGTACCGTCGCCCGTGGCTACTGAGCCAGTGGATCAGCGATGCGAAACGACGACAACGCCGCACGTACCCGTGGCAGCAGGCAAGGCAATCCAGGCCGTGCGCATGGCGAATGCACTTGCGTCACGCGGCCACACGGCGTCGCCGTCAGGAACCACCACGAAGAATGCAGTCAGCAACACCAGCCCAAAGTGTATCCGGGTTCTTCTATGTGCAAACGTGGTTGAGCCTGAGCTCTTCCTCGACCAGCCTCGACTGGCACAGGCGCCGTACCACATCAAGTTCACGACGTGGTCCACGCTTCTGTCCGCCGCGTCGGCGTGGGGCCACGACTTCCACCTGAAGGAGTTGTCGCTGACCAACCACATGGACGCACGAGTGACCTTCCGCCTGGAAAGCACAGGTCCGTTCGCCGTTGCCAGAGCTGACTCGCTGGCGCCGAAGCATCCGCTGGCGACGTCCGACTTGCCACCAGCGCACCGTCGAGCCGACGGAGAGTCGTTCCTGTTCACGCTGCCGCCCCAAATGGCTGTCCGCATCGAAATGCGACTGGATCCAGCGAAACTGGCGAGCTCGTTAGCTGAGACCATGGCCTCCAAAGGCGCCGATCCAAAGCTCAAGGACAAGCTGAAGCTGCAGGTCGACGGAGAGCTTCTCGTCCGCTTCACAAACGACTCGGTGCAGACCATCCGCCTCTTGAGTGAGATCCTGAGGCCGCTGGTGGTGGTGTCTCCGTCCGTCCACTGCTTCGGCCGAGTGTTCTTGTCTCGCACACGCAGTGTGATTGTGCGCGTCGCCAACCCCACAACGGTTCCAGCGGCCTTCACGATCGTTCACGTGCCGCGGCCTCGACCCATTTCACGCGCCCAGAAGCAGGAAACCGCCAAGCACCACGCCCACTTCGTCGACGATGCGAGTGTCTTCAGCTTCTCCATCATGCGAGGCGTCGTTCGCGGCCCGACGGTCTCACTTCGCTCAGCCGGTGGTGCTCCTCAGCCTGCCGTCAACTCCAGCAAAGATCTTCTCGATGCCGTGGACGAAGACAAGCGACTGGTGTTCGCGCCTCTGGAAATCCACGCCACTTTTCAGCCGAAAGAGCTCGGCAAGCGGTACAAGTGCCGGTTCCGCTTGGTCGTGGAGCAGGGTCTGGACTTCGACGTGGTGCTGGAGGGCGAAGGCCACTTGGATGAGGTCGAGCACCACGACCAGGACAGGCCGATGGTGCGAGCCAGCGAGCTCACGCACCAGAACCTCATCTTCAAACGCCTGTCGTCTTCATGATCTACAACACATCGAAGACCACGAGTCCACCAGAAGCACGAGTGGTGGATGGAAAGCAAGAAACACATTACGCAATCGGCAGCATTCGTCTCACCCGACCTACTTGTACGGCTCGATGGGCCGGTCGACTTGGACGGCGGTGATGTCGTCTGTGCGGAGGTTAAATACTGTCGTGGTCCAGCCGTCTTGGTGGGGCACGAGCTCCAGCACCGAGTGGAACGGGATCTCCAGGTCGGGACAGTTCTGGATCGGCACGCCCAGAAAGTACGAGTACAGTACTTGCAGCGTGGAGATGTGGGAGACGACCGCCACGGGGCCCGTGTGCTGTTCGATGTCAATGAGCACGGGCTCGATGCGCAGCATGAGGTCGTAGTACGACTCGCCTCCAGGGAAGCGCGTCTTCCATGGGTCTTTGTTGTAGGCCTCGTACGCTTCCTAATAGAATAGAGCAATCACAACCGTCAAATTAATATCGTTTCTTCCGCCCGAGCAACATAGAGGACAACGTACGGGCATGAGCTGTTTCATCTGCTCCATGGTGAGACCGTAGCACTCGCCCTTGTCCAGTGGGTTCAGCGTCGCCACTTGTGCTGTTCATACATCCCACGCGTTAGCCATATCATCCCATAGCGAACAGTGCAAGATCACTACGTACAGAGTCGTCCGTGCGGCAGAAAGTGGGCCGTCTCAACGGCTCTCGGTAGCGTGGACGTCATGATGAGATTGGGCGACGGGGAGTCCTCGTCGTCGTCGTCGTGGGCCGTCGCATCGATGCCCAGTTCTTCAGCAAAGTACGCGGTGCGCGCCTGCAAGAACTTGCCCAGTCGCTTGGCGAACGCCATGCCCAGCGGACTCAGTCGGGCCGAGCGCGACGCGATACACGGGTCTCGGCTGATGGCCTGGAAGTCGGCGCGCACTTCCGTGCAGTGGCCTGCACGCACGAGCCAAATGGGACGGTGCTCGATGTGGAAGCTCATCATGTACGGCAGAATGGACTTGGCGACGTGGCCGTAGATGCCCTTGGCGTGGACCTTGGACTGCAGATCGAAGAGCTTGATGTAGCTGATGCCCTCTTCGTCGCCCAGCGCCTCGTACGCGGCTTCGTAGTTCTTCATGCGCAGCTTGAGGTCGGCCACGGCCTCCTCTTCGCTCAGGTGCTTGTAGTCCGGGCTGCACGCCACTTTCTGGGCGATATTGGCGTTGATCACGGCCTCGTTCGTGCAGATGCTCTCGATAAACACCACGTGCACACTCATCTTGTTCTTCTTGGAGAACGCGCGGAAGGTCTCGAGCAGCGCGTGGCGCCGCGCCTTGGTCGAGTTGGTGGCGTCGAACACCGCGACCTCGCCGCCGGCGTCCTTACTGGCGCCGTCGCCTACGAACCAGTCCTGCACCTGTTGCAGCGACTGCATGGCCAGCAGCTCTCGTTCCTCGCGGCCGCGCGGGTTGTTCGGGTCGAAGAACGTGTGGTCCTGCTTGCCTGCACACAGCGTGCGACGCAACTGCCCGACGTTGAAGACGTGGCACTTGATGCCCTTCCAGCTCACGAACTTGGCCAGCTTCTTGGCGATGAACGACTTGCCTCGCGCCGGCAGCCCGACCATGACCAGCACGAGCTTGTCGGCCGTCGGCGTGTACAGCTTGCGCTCCGACAGCGTGCGGTTCTCGCGCGTGAGCCGCGGGCCCGGGCCGAAGCTCTTGCTGCTGCCGGCTCGCTCGGGGCTGCCGTGGAGGCTGCTGGGCGCGCTGCTGGGCGTGAAGCTGCTGGGCGCGAGCGGCGGGCGGTGCGGCGACGCCGTGGCCCAGTCGGCCGAGAACTGGCGCTCGGGCACGCGCTGCACAGGCGGCGGAGGGGGAGGAGGGGAGGAGGAGGACGCGTCTGTCGGCGTGAGCTCAGCCATGGCGCTAGTGGCACTCCAGGATGTGATCTGATACGGAAATTGGTGCTTGGTGCCTGGCGTGGGGGCCGAGTCGAGAGGATCTTTTCGTTGGATGGACGGCCGAAAATGGAAGCTGACGTCGGCGGGTGACGCGCCGAGCATACGCAAGCGACGCGAAGGCCGCTGGAAGGACGGAGGGCGGCGGGCACGGATGCCGGAGCGCGTGCGAATCTTCCGCGGAAGGCGAGCGGAGCTGACGCGTTGCTGGGAGCTGCTCGTGATGAGAAAGACAGCAGTGGGATGCGGCTGATGGACAAACACGAGGCGGTTGCGCGAAGGTCGCGCCAACAGCCCTATTTGAGTGACATGTCTAGTGATTAATGACATGGGTTCAAAATGGGGAGAAGCCATGACGCGGAGGAATGGGTAAGTATATGGATGGGAAAGGGACTCTATGGACGCGCCTCGTGTGCTCTATAAGCAACGCTTCTGGTTCTTGGCGAACTGCGTCGAGTGGCCTTCCAGCACGTTCATGCGCGCGCGGTGAGGAGCGGCCTTACGGTCGAGAAAGGCGGCAGCCGCCTCAGTGAGCTTGCGGCTCTCGGCCGCGTCCAACGCCTCCAGCGTCTGCACCTTCACGGAGCCAAAGTCGCGGATGTGCGTGCGCTTCTTGGCAGCCGCAGCTCGCTTGCGACGCAGCTTCTCACGCTCCTCTTCAAGCTCCTGCTCTGTTCGGTCCTCTCTGTTGGAACAGATAACTCGTCAGCATTCGATCATTTATCAACAACACCAAGATAACCGGCTTAACGTACTCATCACGCGTTGCGATCGCAGACAACACATCAGCAGGCAGCTCCGGCGCCTCCTCAGTCGCCTCCTGCTCGTCATCGTCCGCCGCAGCAGCCTCGCTCTCCTCCGCCGTTTCCGTTCGCGCCTTTCTCTTTCTGTATCACCACCACCACCATTGTTTCATTAGCAAACGCAACACTGCAATCACTATCATCCCAATATATACACATGCACGCACCGCTTGGCACTGGCGGCCGCCGCAGCCTTGACCTTGGCCTCCTTCTCGTGGCGGAGCTGCTCGAGCGCCTGCTCCTGCGCGCTCACCTTGGACACGACCTCTGGCGCCTCATCGTCACTGTCGCTGCCCGCATCGTGAACGGCCTGTGGCGCAGGCGCCTTCTTCTTGTTCGCCTTGGCGATGGCTCCGCGCGTCACCATTTTCGTCGTCGTCTTGGAGCTTTTCGTTTCCTCAGCTCCAATTACTCCACAGGGTTACCAGTCAAATTATTAGCCAATCACAAACCAAGAGAACCCCATCTCAGACAGTCTCAGATATTGATCTCAGGTCCCATCCCCCACAATAATTATTGGCAACGATCATGGAAGCTGCCCACGAACGCGGCCGCGTGCGTGCGCTGCTGCTGGCGGCGGCGAAGGAGCGCACGTCGCAGGCTCTCACACTCACGCGCACTGATGAGCAGCACCAGCACACGCAAGAAGCGGCTTTATTCGCGCCTTACAGCCCGTCCCCGGCCAGTGTCATCGACGCCGTGTGGTCGCATCTCACGAGCCGGCAACTCAGTCTCGCCAACGACGAGCTGCTCGTGGATCTGGGCTGCGGCGACGGCCGCTGGCTCATCTCTGGCGTGCAGCAGTTCGGCTGCCATGCGCTGGGCATTGAGTTGGACCCGGCGCTTGTGCAGGCGGCGATGGATCGCGTGCTGGTCAGCGGCCTGCAGCAGCAGATCGAGATCGTGGAGGGCGACATCCTGAAGACGCCGCTGCGAGACGCGCGGCTCGTGATCGTGTACGCGTTCGCTGAGTCGCTCCACGGCATTCGCGAGTATCTGAGCGAGCAGCTGAGCGCCAGCGCCATGGTGCTGTCCATCGGGGTGCGTCGGTATCCGTTATTGTTAGTGGTTGGTTGGTTGGCTTGACGGACTCACCACGGTGACTTTTGATGCAGTTCCGCGTGCCAGAGTGGAAGCCCCAATGGACAGAGCGCGTCGCTGGACTGCGGTGGTATCTGTATCAAATGAGCGACGTCACGACGCCCAAGAAGCCTACGATGACTGCAGCAGCCGAGCCAGGCGCTGCTTGACGTCGTCCAGCTCCGCGAGCACCAACCGATCGAGCTACGGAAACCAATCAGTATATATCTAATCGAATCACCAAGTGCAGTAGGACGAACCTGCTTGCGCTTGGACTCGCCGCGTTTCACCGTCTCGATCAGCTTCGTCGACCGCGTCGCGACGTCGCACCTGAGCTGGCCCGCGTGAGTCGCGTCCGCTAGCTCCATCCTCAGGAGCGTCGATAGCGACTGTGAGGTCTGCAGATGAGTGGAGTGCTGCGCCGCTGAGCGAGAGCGACGTTTCGTCTTGGTCACCGTGGGCTGCTGCTTCTTCAGCTTCTTTTTCGACGGAAGTCTCTGGAATTGACACTTGGAGCCTTCCGTGAAGCCACAAAAAGCCAGTTGCTTGCGTTCTTCAGCCTCCGTCACAAAATCCGTCACAGCAAACGCTGATTCGTTCGCTGTTCTCGGTCGCACAGCTCGGTCGGATACATTTGACGCAGTCGAGGTTCTTCTTGCGGAAGCCATCGATGAGTTCCGTCTCTCGCTGAGAGCGGCCTGCAGAGCAGCGTGGTCGAGGCTCTCTTGACGATGGCGCACGTGCCACTCGGCTGCTTCCAGTTTCTCCAACGTGGTGGTGAGACCTCCATCATCGCCTTGCTGTTCCCCGTCCGTACTGTGGGATATTGACTGGTGTTCTGGCGGACGGTGTGAGGGTCGCACTGTGTCTTTGGCCTTCAGTTGATGCTGCGCCTGCTGAGGCTTTTCAGTCTCCTCCTCACCTGATCCATCGCTGTCTCCAGCCTCAGAAGCAGCATGAGATTGGGATTCTTGGCGCGAGCTTAGCCCACGGTAACGTGTGAGGAGCTCTTGATCCTGATACTGAACATCCCATGTGGCTTAGTTAGTTTTGGAGGGACAATCCTCTCCCAGGGAAGCATACGCACCTGAGCGGAACAGCGGATACAGCAGCGGTCGAGAGCGTAGCCTTCAGTCATCCCGTGCCGTAGACAGAACACGGAACTCGTCGGCTCTTCCTCCGGCACCGTCCAACTGGACGAGAGTTTCTTTACCGCGGTCTCCGCCAAGTCCCAGAACTCATCAAAGTTCATTCCCCCATAGCCCAAACGATCGAACTGCGCGAGTGTGTTGAGCATCTGCTCACTGACCATCAGGCAGTGCACAAGCGCAATCTCCGTCTTCTCGTGAGCAGATCGAAGAAGCGAGTCGAGGGATGCGAGTTCCTCTGTCGGAAGGTGGTTGTAGCTGTGAAAGAGCTCCATCGGCGAAGGCTTCGGTTGATTGTGCTGCTTGAGTACGCATTGCTACAATGATACCAAACAGAGTCAGGATCGCAAATCGGCTTATACGCGTCCTCTCGTCACAACAGCTCACCTTATGAAACGAGCGAAACTCGGCGATTTCGATGTATCCGGAGTCTGAGGCCTCGACGGCTTCAAAGATCTCACATAGATTGTGGGAGAGAGTCTTCGCTCGGAAGCTCATCTTGCGCCTCAAGGCCTGCATGCCTTCGTACAAGGAGATGCCGCTGAGACGCGTCTGGTGCTGGAATTTGCTCGTTTTGTTCGCTAAGCGGTCGTGGGCACGGAATTCCCCACAGAAATGGGCGACTTGGCACCTTCGAACGGCCCGATTCCACACGACGCGATGCTGAGACTGGACAGAGCCGTCAGAGGTGGTCACAAGATCAAACAGCAGTTCGGCGTCGCTTCCAGCCCCCACGCCAGGTAGCCAGTAAGGCTCCAGCAGCTTCTCAAGCTGTGCCACACTAGTTTCCACAGGAACCGCCCGACTTCGCGAGAGCACGAGGACGATCTCGCCTGCTGCACACACGGCAGCGGTTGAGGGCAAATCAATGCCGTGGAATAGTGTGTCGATGGTGTACTTGCTCGTCATCAGGAAGCCTGCAGGGGCTGTCCACAATGCTTCACCCTTGGTCGCTGCGCTGTTCGACAAGAAGCTTGCACATCGTAGGATCTGACCCAAGAGCGCGACAGGAAACGTGGCGACCTCGCCTGCTATGCGATAGATGACACGCTTGGCAACTTGAACAACTGCTGTTAGCGTGCGAGACGCTAGAAACGCCGCGCTTGAGCGGCTGTCCATCTCAGCGTTCGCTGAAGCAGCCTGCGTGGCCGTCGCTTGCTGGAACTGCGACGCTGAGAAGACTTGGGAGGGTGACTTGGCCTCCAATAGAATCTGCCGCCGACTTTGTGCGCTTCCGACGGACAGTTGCTTGTGGAGAACTGCGCCCATGCGTCGTCGATCGGCTGGGGTGCGGCGATTCCGCACTGGCTGCAGCGTGACGTACTCTGATGGTGTGAGGGCGCCGACCCAGTCGATTGGGACAACGAGGGAGCACGACTGGAAGGATGCCGGTGGCCAGAAGACAGCACACGGGTCTTCCCTTAGGAAGCTCTCCTCCTTCATCAAGTCTCGGACTTGGCTCAGCGGGACGGTGTCGATGAGCAAACCCAGCGTGAGCTTGAGTGTCAGCAAACCGAACGCGTCGGTCTTGAGCTCCAGCAAGTAGTCGACGCGAGCCTCGTGTTCCATGGACTTGCCGTACCATTTTGCAGCGGAGAGCAGTGGCCGCAGCGACATGGACGTGTGGCCGTGGTACTCGTCGCCCTGCACTGTCTTCATCTTGATCCTCAGGCGCTTGTCGTTGCAGTAGTCGCTGAAGCCGTCCAGTGTCGTGAGCATGTAATGCACTCTTGCTTCACACAACTGCCATCGATTCTGCGTGTGGCGCTTGCTTCCGTCGAAATCCAGTCGCGTGAACTGCTGGCCAATGTGGTACTCGAGATAGAAGTCTGTGGGCGACAGCTCGGGTCCGCCGTCTTGGAGCTCGTGGAAAAAGAACACGAGGCGAAGCTGCAGACACGTCGGGTCGATGTCCACTCCCTTCACCGGTGCGTAGGTGTAACAAGCGAGCTGGTTACGTACTGGACTGGGCTCCTCGGCAACAAACGACACGCACTTCTCGTTGTAGAAGAGTCGGATCCGATCCGCTACCGCCTCCATGGAGTCACCTTCTCTCAACTGCTCTGCATCATCCGCAGCATCGTGTGGACGCTGGATGCCGTAGGCTTCATGCAGCTCGGCAGTGATCCGTGCAAGCTGGACTTGGCTCTTGTAGATGCGATAGCACAGATAGCATACCGTGAACTCGCTTGCAAGCCCTGCCGGAGTCTTGATCAGCAGCAAGGCGACGTATTCCCACGCAGACAGCGACGCGCCACGCTGTCGCAGCTGGAACAGCGTCGTGATGACCATCTTCAGCGTCATACGGTACTCCGACAGCGCCTTGAAGACTTCACCAGTCGCGCCATCGGACTTGTGCGTACGGCCAGCGAGCAGCTCCAGCTCTTCACGGAATGGCTTGGATAAGTCACACGAGCAGTCGCACAGCGCACACTGTGGAACCATCGTGTTCTCTGGAGGCACCGATGGAAACGCGTGGAGGAGCTTACGAAAATACTTCGACCGAAGCGCTTGCGGAATCACGACTGCCGAGTCCATGTCGTAGTCGCTTGAGATGGCGGATGGCACTGCGATTTTGTAGCTCGCGTCGAAGTGGACGACGCGCGTGAACCACCACACGCCACGGTCGTCTTTGATGAAGTCGGCAGTCAACTCCCGCACTTTGATGCCTGGAAGCTGAGCTGTGACGTGGTCGATCACGCGCTTCACGGCTTGCAGACCGTCTGCCACGGGGTTGCCACGGATCCGTGGCAGCTTGAGCTGCTCCTGCTGCCTCTTGATGTCGCTTCCGCTGGTCGCAGTCACCAAATAGTACGGAGAGATCGTGCCCATTTGCTGGATGGAGATGTCCAGCGGCGTCCCGAGTGGCCTGGGCTCATCAGCTACTCAACAGAAACACGATCGTCAGGCCGAGGATTCGAACGCATACACTACCAGCAGTTAAACGTACGCGAACTTTCTTGCGTGGTGGAGTTCGGTGTTGGTGCGTCCGTGATCTTCGTGCTGTGGATCAAACCCAATGGACACAAAGCGGACACAAGCGCCTGTTAGCACCGCGTGAGAGAACCAATTGCCTTTGGGTGACGTACCCGTTGCAGATATTGATGGCGAAGCACCTGTTCTCCCTCTCACCCCACGTCACGCGGAAGATACTGGCGTGGGACCCACGGCAGCGCACGTACTGCTGCACGCTGAACGCCAGTTCACACGGCGCGTTGATCACGTAGTCGAACGCGCGTCGCGTGAGCACGAGCGACTTGCTGTTGATGCCGGCGCCGCTGCCGCCCGAGCTCTTCCAGTGGGCGACGTTGCGCACGGCCACGACGTCGTCCAGCGCCACTGACAGCAGCGACGCGGCGTTTTGGTGGTCCTCTCCGATGAAATCCGAGAGCAGTCGCTTGCGCCACGTCGGTCCTTTGTCGTCCTGCACGACGTTGCCAAGCGCGTCTGTGCGCAGCGACAGCACGTCTTCCTTACCACTACGCTTCTCGCACACGACTGTCGCTGGTAGATTCAACTGCAGCTTACGGCCGCTGGGAAGCGGCTGCAAGTACTTGTAGAAGTGGAGCAGCGGCTACAGATCAACAGCGAGGTGTCAGCAGTGGAGTGGAGTACGCAGAGACGACTGGGATTCAATCGAAGAGCGTACTCTGATCTGGCTGGGACATGGGAATCCATCTTGCTGATTCATCATCGAAGCACAAGGCGAGTCAGCGGTGAGGACTGGAAGAAGATAGATGGCTGGCAACTCTACCTGGTCGGTGGCGTGGTCTGGAGCTGGCACGTCGCTGTCTCCGGTCTCAGTCCGCAGACGCGCAATGAAGGACCCTCGGCGTCGCTGGACGCTCATCAGCGACTGCCGCGTCGATCGCAGAGCACGCTGCCGTTGCAATCACTGAAGAAAGAGAGAGGGAGAACTCTGTGGGTATCAGTGATGGGATTGGCAGGCGGCGGAAAATAGAATCAGCCGTCAATCGTCAACGATCACGGAATATCAGCACGGCACTCAGTTCGCCTGTCATCATGCTTCCACACAACAGCATCTCCTTGTGTGGGTGGCTGCAGCGTAAGGACTGGCGCTCGTGTCCCCACGCGCAGCATGGCCTCGTCTTCATCATACAGCTCGCACTTCAACTTCCAAGAGAAGAAAGCGCTCTCTGATTGGTTGAAAATCACATATTTGGGGTGAACCACACTATATCGGGTTGAGTATCCGCTGCCACAGACCTCCAACAACAGGAAGAACTCCACGACCTGCAAGAAGAAGCCAAAAATGAAGACTGCGGTGGTGGTGCCTTCGTCGTCTGCGTGGTGGAAGCTGGGCGCCGCGTCCGGCGCGACTGCCATCATCCTGGGTCGGTTGATGCGTCTGGCGTGGTGGAATTGTGGGAGATCTCTGACGTCGTGGCGGTCGATGGACGTCTGTGTGAGTAGGAGCCTTTGGCGCACACGCGCTGCAGAGCCGCGTTAAGGACCCGAAGATGCTCAAGAACTGGGAGACTGCGGCTCAGTACCAGGTGCGTACGCTTGCTTCTATGTGTCTATGTAATATTGATGGAACGGGTGGAGAAGATGGTTCAGGGACAGCAGCGCTCACACTGTTCTATTGTGTTCCATGCGTAGCTGATCCACTCGCTGGCGCTGCTGGCCGTGCCGCTGTCCAAGCGCCCCGCCATCGCCGGCAGCCTCATCGCGTCTGGTACGCTGCTCTTCTCTGGAAGCCTCTACGCGATGGTGCTCACGGACCAGCGCAAGCTCGGCATGATCACCGTGAGTGATACGTTACAATCATTGCGGACTCGGACGCTTCTAGCGACTGACTTGGATGGCTCTTTGATGTGCTTTGTAGCCCATTGGTGGTGTAGCGATGGTCGCTGGCTGGCTCGCGTTGTTGCTGTAGAACCAACGGAGCCAATTAGCTTAGCATCCGCCTTTCTCGAACTGAATAAAACTAACTGGGTGCTGAGGAGTCACAGCCCATTCACGCTGCTCTTGACCAAGGCGTGAAACGGAATCCAAGCCAATGGCACCTTACCGCGCTGACTTGAGAGGTCGCTGGCTCACGATCCGGATCCAAAGAGCTCCAAGCGTCGCGCGACCCCTCACTGGATCCGACGGCATGCGGCCAGGCGCCTGGTAGTGGCGCCTGTTCACGCCCCAGGCAAAGCGCCGGCTCGCCGCCTCTTGGATCCCTCACTCCCTTCGCTCAATTCCCACTCACTCAGTTGTGTG
>JAADVL010000559.1:0-21232 GCA_023334995.1 Pythium sukuiense | reverse complement strand
TTACCCCCCCCCCCTAATTCTGGTACTTCAGTACTTCAAAGTATGCATTCTCACAGTTTGTACGGCATTCTTCCCACGACGCGACGACGAGATATCGATTGTCGAAGTTTTCTTCTGCAGTCGGTAAACTACTGTAAATTACAGACGTATACTGACTTCGCTCCACTATCCAATCAGCCATCTACCAGGAATAGTTTCTAACGGCTACCACCGGAAATCCCACGCATCAGTTACAAACCCGTTTTCGCCGTCGAGAGGGCCAGCGTCGCTGTCCATTCTGCCCTCGCAAACTACGAGAATTCCCCTGTAAGAAAAAGTCGTACAAGACGCAGTATGGTAGCCAAGGCGACGGCGCCGGCAGCGGCGCAGAAGCGCCCGGCGTCGCCCATGCACGACAGCGACGACTCGACGGCGACGCAGGCGACCAAGAAGCGTCGCCAGCGGCGCCCAGCTCTCTCTAACGACGAAGATATCGCGATTCTGAGAGCCGTTCTGGCTGTGCAGCCGTACCGCGCCGGGTGGGGCCAGGGCCGCCAGAAGTGGCTGGAGACGGCGGCGCGCGTCGTGGCTGACACGGGCGGCGAGATGTCGGACGACCTGTGCAAAGGGCGGTACGTGAACCTGCTCAAGCGCTTCGCGACGCCGCAGGAGGAGCGCAAGCGGGCGTGGCCCAAGGACGAGGAGCTCAAGGCGCTGCTGGAGGAGGCCGTGGCCGAGCAGACCAAGTACGAAAATGAGGTCAAGGACGAGTTTGACGAGAAAGGCAACCAGCGGCGCAAGTGGCAGCCACTGCTGGCCATGCGCAAGGCGCCGGCTGCAGCTGCGGCGGAAAAGAGCGAGAAAGGCGACGCATCGCCGGCTCGGAAGGGAGCTCAGAAAGGAAGCAGCAAGGCGAGAGGTGTGGGCGAAAAGCACAAGGACAAGGGAAAGGAAAAGGAGAGAGCGGTGAGTGCAACGACGGACTCGGAGGACGCTAGCAGGCGACCTACGCGATGGACGGCGCCCACGCCTGGCGCGCGTGCGCCTGTTTTGAGTCCACCGGCGCTGTCGGCGTCGGCGGCGGCAGTGACCTCGCAAGCGTCGGCGTTGGCTTCACGAGCAGTGGCCTCTGCGACCAGCTCGCGTGTGGTGCTATCGCCTGCGAGACAGACTCAACCTCCAGCGTCTTCGGCGGCGTCTGTGCCTCCACCGATACTAGGAACCACAGCGACCGCCACTTTTCCGTCAAAGCCATTTTCACCGGGTTCTCCGGTCAGGTCGCGCGTGGTGTTTTCGTCTGGGAGACTGACTCAACCGATATTGGGAACGACGGCGATCGCCACTTCAGATCTGAAGCCACGTACAGTGCATCTAGGGCCATATCCTGGGGCTTCTCCGGCCATTCTTCGAGGTCCTGGGTCGTCGCGCGAGACTCCTGCACCAGGACGGCAACAACATGTTCAGTTGCCGGCTCCCTGGTTGCGTCAAGCTGGAGCTGAGCAAGAAACCCCCCCTACGAACACTGAAGCCCCTAGATCGACGACAGCCCCAGGGGCACCGACGCCACGAACGAGCACTCCACCGCAAGATGGAAAGCCTGATCTGAATCCAACTCCAAACGCTTCCGCGCCTCGCCCTTCCTCTGCATCGCCTCGTGAGCAACCGCCTGTGGATCAATCCCGTGTTGATCGAGGTTACTCGACATATCGAGAAAGCGCACGTCAGAATCACGAAAATCAAGAGTCTGGGCGCCACCAGCCGCAAGCGAGTCTCCAGGTAAGAAGTGACACGGCCAATGGCGTGCCCGCACGAACGTCTACGCCGCCAAGGCAGCCGCTAGTCCAACAACCTCCGCCTCAATCGTTCACGGCGCAGCGTTCAGGAGTGGTTCTGCCACCAGGACGATTCGCTCTCTCCCAAAATCGGCATTCTCACGCTATGCAACCGTCACCTCCCGCTGCTCCCGCCAACTTGTCGTCTATTCGTGACAACTCGCAGTTTACTCCGCCACGCTCGGCACCAGCGTCGCAAGCTACGTCTTTGGCTCCGTCTACGAATACAAACACCTCGACTTCGGCACGTGATGGTAGCACGACAAGTAATTCACGGTCCCAGACGTCTGAGAGCCGGACAGGTCCATCCACTGTTCCTCGAGTCAACGGCGCCACAGGTCTCGAATCCATGCTGCTGTGTGTGCTTGACCGTTTGACGGACATGGAGAAGGCGCGATTGGAGGACACGCGGGCAGAGCGCGAGTTGAAGAGACGCGAACTGGAGACCGGAGCCCAGCGAAATCGTAGTAGTCTTGCTGGTGCTTCGTCCGGAAGCTCGAGCAGCTTGCGTAACGAGTTCGACGAGCTGAATCGAACGACGACGTCCCTCGCCACGTCGTTCGCAGCGAGTCGCCAAGAGCAGCAAGATTTGCAACTGGAAGTGAGTCGCCTCGCGCCGTATCTGCAGGCGAGTCAACGGGAGCGTTCGCAGCTCCAGCAAGACGTAAGCCTGTTAACGACCCAGCTCAAGAGTGCAAATCGCGAACGAGAGGAGCTGAAATCCGACTTGGCAGCGGTAGTCAAGACGGTCAAGTTGCTTCAAACGGCGCTACTGCAACACGACGAAGCGTTTGAGCACTACAAAAGGGAGGAGGCGTTGGGACGGCAGCGCGAATACACACTCCAGCAAGAGATCGTGACGCGCCAGCTGGAGCAGCTCCAAGGTGTTGTACAGGATGACCAGCGGAAGCGTGAGGAGGTGCTCACGTTGATCCAGAAGGAACGCGATCTGAACGTCGCACAGCACCGCGAACGACTCCGACAGCTGGATGCGCGTGGTGGTACCGCCACGGGAAAGGCACGAACCGCGGTGGATTCGACGTCCGTGCCGGCAAGTGTGGAAGCCGAATTGGCCGAGCTGCGGGTTGCTATCGACGTCGAGCGCAGCGAGCGTGAACGCGAGTACACGACGCTGCTGGAGAACATCAAGCAGATCCTGGCGGCGGACGAGAGCGGCTGAAGACGAGTCCAGCTCGCGCACACGGAAGCCGATGTTGACAAAGGCGCATTCGTAAATAAGGTCAATCCAGTTTGTGTCACGTCGCAGGTTGTCCGAGCCATGCTGCTTTTTATTGACGAGCCTCAAACTGAGACGCTGTTGTGCACGCCGACAATGGGAGTCTGAGTGAGTCAACATCGTTCCCAGTTTGTCCACGATCCCTTTCGACGTTGGTCAAAAGAGAGCGTCGTTTCCAGAGTCCGTACCTACAAAAGAAATACTTTCGGAAAACTGACACTGCTCATTGTATTCTTAGCTGCATCGGCAGGCGAGTGCCCCTGTTCTCGCTCGATGGGCGTTGTCTCGCACGAGGCACAAGGTAAACGAGTCAATTGAGGGAGAGCAAGCCTCGCAACATGGAGACTTCCGACGCGCACGACTTCCTCTTGCTCTCGCCGCGCGTCTTTCGCCTGTGCTGGTGTTTCCTGATCGGATACCATCTCTTCAATGCGCTGTTCGCGGCGCTGCTGGCGTTTTCTCACTTGATCATCGGCTCTCCTGCAGTCTACCGCAACATTTGGATGCTAGCTGTCAGTCAGCGCACACTCGTGATTGCAGGATGGAGCTACGCCGTGGTCGCAGCATTTCAACTGCTAATCGTAGCGCGTCACGTCCTCCAATCGCTTCGAGAGATGCGGCTTTCGTTCGGGAATGAAGCCACTTCGGCTTCGACGAGCGCTAGTGCGTTTCAACAAAGGATCACAGACTTGTTGGCGCGATGGAAGCCCAATGTGTTGAAGAATACCACCGAAGTCATGTTTGAGCTTCGGCAGCTCGTCGAAATCGTGCTCCAGACGTACCAGGCAAACCAGATCAGTCGATCCGTCTCGCGGCCGGACCTCCAGGCTTTCGTGGTCGTGGTGATCGTCGTCAATTGCGTGCACACGCCACTTCTCGACGCATTCTTGTGGCGACGGCATTCGCGTCCGTCCGCACGGCTCGTCATTATCAACGCCATCGATATATGGCTCGACTTCCTCATCGCAGTCGTGCTGCCGATCTGCCTTCTTGTGCGACGGCTACGGGAATTTGACTTCGAATTGGGCCAATTCCCCACTCGACTCACGTATAACGATGTGTGGTCGACTATGGCGATCAATGAAGGCCGCCAAGTGCTCGTGACGTCGTCTCTCGATTACGTGTCATCGATCCTGCCGCACGTAGTTGGAATTGTGAGCCTCAGCTTCATCAAGTCCAAGCTGCGTCGTCGTTCCGGCCAGATTGCTCCGCACGGAGCCTCTGGCAGGCAGCTCAACAGCGTCTCTGAGGGTTTTCTCGCTCTTCGCCCTGAAGCAAAGGCAGCAACAAGTTCCAGTTCGAGCATGGCTCAAATATTCAGTGGCCAGTCCAAAGGAACAAATGCTGTCCTCAAGATCATCCACTTAATCGCGTTTGGTTGGGCCATTCTGGTGGTCTGCCTCCATGTACAGGCACAGCGCTGGAACACGACGGTGATCGAGGGCTGTCTGGTTGTGTTTCCGGCGTGGCTCGCGTCTCGATCACCCTGTGCGGCTCTTCTGTTCAACTGTCACGCTCGTGGGAGGATCGCCGGCTCAAGCCAGGAGATCCAAGAATCCCTCGCGATAGTTGAGCGATCCGTGCTGGGCACTTTGATCTTCAGCCACTGTCCAGCTCTGGAGATCCCGCCGATCGTGACGCGCGAGTTCTCCCATTTGAGTGCCATCGGGATGTTCAATTGCACGATCAAAACGTGGGACATCAGCGCTGCTATCACGCACCGTCACACGCCGACGCTGGCTTTGCTTCAGCTGCTACATACTAACATGAGTGGCATCCCCGAAGGCTTTGCGCACCCCGACATGCCACCAGTGCTCAGTTTGAACATGTACGGATCCAATTTGAGCATCTTACCTGAGACCATCGGCGACACGTGGGGCAAAGTGGATTGGTCGACGATGTGGCTCGAATACACGCAGCTCACGGCGCTGCCCGACTCGTTCTCTCAGGTGCGGGCTACCAAACTCTCCTTTGAAGGCAGCCCCCTAGCCAGCCTCCCCTCCCAGCTTCTCCACCAGCCATTTTCACTCGTGCGTCTCTCCGAGACCAAGCTGCAAGAGCTGCCTCTGGCTAGCGACGACCCGTCGCGCCTTGCGACCTTCCTTGCGGAAAACACGAGTGTTCTTCACGTGCCGGACTGGCTCCGATCGTGGGCCATGAGCACAGGCGACTGTGTTGTATCTCTCCGTGGATCGCCAGCGTGTGAGCTGAACCCGGTGGAGAATGCTGTCTTGTGTCAGGCAGTGAATCCCATCCAGCGCAACTCACTGCCGTATGACATCATAGCTGCTCAGCGGCCACTGGAAGTCTCGTGAGTTTGTGTCAGGAGTCCATAATCTGATCAAACGTAGCGACGAAAATACGTGTAATACTCCAGACTCGAACTTTCCAACTCCAACGCCCTGCATACGCCGATACCATGTAGTCTGACCGCTCACTGAGAAGGCGCTGCCGCGGACTTGTTGTCAATCATCTTGGTGATGAGATTCATCATGACCATGAATTCACTGCGACGGTCATCGCGCTCTTTGGAGATGGTCGTCATGAGCGCAGCCACTTCGATCTTGCGGTCCTCTCGCTCTTGGCTGAGCATCTCCATCAACGCACTCGACTCGCGCTGTCGTGCATCCTGCTCACGCGTGCGCTGTGCAAACTCGCGCTCACACTTGCTGCGGTTGTCATTGAGCTGGGTCTTCATAAGATCGAGCAGAGACCGGAACTCGAATCGCCGTTCGTGACGCTCGGCTTTCATCGCCTCCAAGACAGCACTGAGCTGAGTGTCAGCCCCCTCTGCCTCACCGCCCACGAGCGCGTTTGCTGTACGACGTTGCTTGTGTTTGCGAGGAGTGTAGTCATGGGACTCGATCGAGTCCCTCGAGTTGTCGTTGGTGGTGTCCTCGTTCTCCAACTCAAACTCCATCCCAGCGGCTGGATCGGCATCCGGAGACGCACCGCCGGCAAGACTTTCTCGGCGAGGCCGCTTACGAGAAACTGGAATAGACTCGGGCTTGGATTCTTCTTCGTCTTCCTCCGTCTCATCGATGATCTGCTCTTGCTCTTCCTCCTCGATCTGGGCATTTTCCTGCTCTCCCGCCGTGCCGCTTTCATCGTCGATCTCGATCAAAGACGACTGGGCTCCGTTCAGATCACTGACACCGTGGTGAGGCTTGTCGAGCGACAGTCGGCGTCGCTTCTTGTGTGCCTTGTACAGCATCCGCAGCAGCTTGAGCCGCTCTTCGTCTGCCACTGCCACGCCACTGGCGTACGTCGTCGACTTGTGTTCGTTCCTCTCGAAATCCTCCAGCAGCGCGTCACAACGGTCACGGATCGCCGTCTGCGGGAACCGAAGACCGCAGTGTCGGAAGACTCGGTCGGACACCTCCTGCCACCGGGCCTTCACAGCCGTCGGCTCCGTGGCTTCAAACGGCGAGAACTTCACAACCGCACGCAACAGACTGAGGTCCACGTCAGGCGAGTACTTGGCCTTGGCTGGCGATTCCCCGCTCTCCTCTGCCGCCGCCTGCGCTGCTGTCTCCACGCGCAACTGGTTGAGATACGCCTCGCGACTGTGGCGCATGGCCTCAAACATCGCGGCCGTCGCGCGCTTCTGCTCCTTGGTCTTGACGCCCTTGCGCTTGCGGCGCTTGGCCACCACCGTCGTCTTCGTCGCAGCCGCAGGCTCCAGCGGTGAGGAAGTCGCCTGCGTCGTCGAGTTCTTGGGTTTCAGTGGCGTGGGCACGACGATAGGCGCCGATTTCGACGCCTCTTCTCTGTCTGCATCGCCCGTCGCGGCTCCTCCCACTCGCGCCTTGGCGATCCGCTTCAGCGTGCGCTCCAGCACTTGCAGTGAGCTCTTGTTGAGCTGGCGGATGGTCTGCGGCATCTTCTTGCCCGTGAGGAAGATGTCGTAGCTCTCCAGCAGCGAGTAGACCCGCGTTCGACACGCCGGACCGGTCCAGGCTCGCTCCTCGCCGGGCTCTTGGGCCAGCGCCACGCCCACGTCGTCCCAAACGGCTCCTTTCGTGCCGTGAGGCGCGTTCAGAGGGTCTTTCTCGGCGAAAATGCGCAGTAACGCGGCGTCGTTGAACGCCGACGTGCGGCGCGGGTAGCCCTTGCGAGGCGTCTGCGTGACCGAAGGCTGGGCCGCTGGAGAGGAAGGCGAAGAGAACACGGCGGCAGCCATCGCAGCCATGGCGCTTGGCGCTGGTGACGATGGCGTGGAGGGCGTCGCCATATTCAGCGAAGGGATGGATTCGCTTTATGGACGGAGAGGAGAGATGACCATTGGAAAGGTACTGTCGACGGCCATAATAGAAGGTCCACCACAAATTAGCATATGCAGTTGTACCAACGTATTAATTAGCTTAGTTTCAAAACTAAGCATGGTTAGTCTTGATACTAAGCGGAGTAGTAGAGGAGGCTAATATTCGTCGTTACTAACGTGAGCCGACTGGGAAATTCGAAGCAGCGTCATGGCGAAGACGAGGAAGCCTGCCGTGGAGTTCTCTCCTCGCGCGGATGCGACGCTGCTGCGCGCGACAGCGGAGCTGCGTCCGCGGCAGGCACCTGAGGGTAGGAAGCTGAAGCAGTGGCAGGCTGTCGCGAAGCGTGTGGCAGAGGAAGTGTCTGGTGAGAAAGGCGGCGATCTCTCAACCCTCGGCTGCATGGGGCGCTTTAAATCGCTGTTGGCAGCGGCACGACGCGAGCCGAAGGACAAGTGGCCGGGAGATGAAGAGATGCACAAACTGCTGGAGGAGGCGCTCGTGGAGGAAGGCCCTCAGGCTGTCACGTCGCGAGCGACGGTGCAGGCGAGACGGAAGGCTAGCAAGGGGATTAGCACGCCGTTGATCGCCAGTGTGGAGACGACCCGCGTCAGCGCGATGCTGAATGCGCTTGCTAAACAGATCCCATCGCTCGCGCTGGTGGATGCGCTGGGCTTGCCATTGGCGGCTCCAGTGGCTGCTCCCACTACCAGTGTGACGCAGTCTCAACAGCATACTACGGAGAAGAAGGCGGAGGCAGTGGCAAAGACACACCACAAGAAGAGGTCGAAGGAGGAGACGGAGACAGGCGAGTCTCCTGTGAAGAAGCACAAGCATCGCCATCATACGGATGCAAGCAAAGAGAGGGCGAAGACTCCGACCAAGAAGTCTGTGGCGTCGCCCAAGCTAGCCAAGCCGTTGGTACTTCGGCTGCGAAGGACATCCCAGCCTGGAGACGAAAAAGAAGGGCAGCAGTGGCAATTCGTGGAGCCGGAAGTGAAGAAAACTCCGCGACGCCATGCGTCGGAAGCGAGGAAGTCCCCTGCAAAGCCCCCGCCGTCGGACGTCCCCCTGAAGGCGATCGAAGTTGTGCCTTCTCCAGTTGCCCTGGAGACCGTTAGCGAAGCCCAACCCGATCCAAAGCCAAGTGCTGCAGGTAAAGCCCAACCAACGAAAGCGGTGATCAAAGCCACGAGCAAATCACGTCCAGCCCCACGAGCACAGGCTCCCAAGAAGGCTACGGCTACACTATCTGTATCCACCCAACCGCGTGCAGCTCCTGTGTTGATCTCGCCATGCTCCGCTGCATCGACCCCATCGCCTTCTGTTGGACTCAACGCTGATACGGTATCTACACTAGACGACCGTGGAAACCAACACCACGTGTTTGGAGACGCGATGCTGGTCGGTGAGCTGAGCCGAGCAGTGACGATGGAACGGATGTGGCTGAACATGGCCAAGCCCACGCAGCCATCGGCTCCAATCCAAGTAGAAGCAGACGCGGAACCGCAAGACAAAGGGACAACAACTGATGAATCAAGTCGCGAGGAGATTGAGGAGCTCAAGCGAATGGTCAACTCGATGGCGTCGGCTCTAGCGACCAGCCAACAAGAGCAGGCCGAGTTGAGGAATGTGATTGCCACGAGCCAGCTCTCTTCGTCTACTGTAGACCAACTGCAGCTTGTCCAGCAAGTTCAACAACTCACCGACACGCTGAACCAAACACATCGAGAACGGAACGTTTTGCACCAAGGCTTCATGGCGTTGCAGCAGCAAGTCGCACAGCTGAAGATGGCCGAGATAAAGTTGGGGCGAGAGGTCGCGTCACTGTGGACAGAGCTCACGGCCCTGAAGGGCACGCAAGTGCTGCACACACACACCTTCGAAGACGATGCCAAGGAACGGTGTGCCATTGAGGCCAACATTAAAGAAGCTGCTCGTCGCCAAGAGACGGCGTTCCAACGATTCGCCGACGATGAGAAGCGTCAGCGGCAAGAACTCTTCGAGCATATTGAGAGAGGCCGTGCAAAGCAGAAGAGCAACGCACAGGAGTTGGAGGAGTCGGTGGTCTGGTTTCAGGAAGAGATGAAGCGGGAGCTGGACGACGTTCGTGATACAGTCGAGCGCGACGTCGCAGTCTTCGACGATCTGCTGGACTCGGTCCAAGAGGAACACAAGGCACAGCTCGAGGCCCTCAACACCAAGATCTCTGTCTTGACAAAGTCGAACAAGCCTCACCCATCCACTCAAGCTAGAGATACAACAGCAGATATCCAGGAGCTACGTGAAGAGCTCGAGAAGGAACGCAGCGACCGGAAACACGAGTACAAGGCGCTGCTGCGGAGTATCCAGCGCATTATGGCGACGGAGTGATAGTGTACTTATGTAAGATACAAATGTATGTTTCTTTAGATTTGTCTTTTGCAAATTTCCGCTTCGGAGTATCGACTAACGCGTTCTTAACAGTATGCGTGTTCGTAACTGAAGATTTCTGTACGAATGGGCACAACAGAACCAGACTGGAAATGGAGACGACAATGGAGGGGAAGCGGCTGCGTGCAGGCCGCTCTGTGGCCGCCGCTGTGGACGACGCGGCGCTTCTTCGCGCCGTGGAGGCGCTGAATCCTGAGCGTGGTAGTGTGGATGACGCGCCTCGTCGCTGGCAGAAAGTGGCGGAGCGTATGGTGGCCGACACGGGCTACGAAGTGTCTCTGGAAACGTACCGGAAGCGCTACGAAGAGCTCGTTTACGGCGTCAATATCGACGATGATGAAATGGATGACGGCGTGAAGCAAGCGCTAGACACGCACAAGAAGTGGCTGGGCTCCGCGGCGCTCAGAGCCGTCGTAGAAGGCGAGGAAACGCCGTCAACAGGAGCTCGGGGAACGACAGGAAGTGACGTGGCGAGTGTGAAGAGCGAGAGGAACAAGACAACGCCGACGAAGCGAGCGAGTGAGAAGCCTTTGGTGGTGAAGACAGAGCCTGGGCTGTCCATGACGTCGCCACCTGGGTCCGAGAAGAAGCGCAAGACGAGCGCGTCGCCAGCCTCCGCGGTGAAGCGCAAGTCGCTGCTGGCACGCGTGACGGCGACACGTCATCGCCTCGAGAAGAGGCTAAGCGTGGCGGCTAGTGGAGATGACGCGATGGAGTCGCTTGCCGCTCGCGTGGCGCGGAATCCGCAGGAAGTTAGAATCATCCCCTCACTCGCCAAGGCGTCGCCAGTCTCTAAGTCCTCGCCGGTAGTGACGCCAGCCAAACAACGCAGGCGGATTAGTGTGGAGAAGCCGAACGACGTGTTCTTCACGCCGAGCAAGCCGCGTAGACAGCAAGAAGAGACGAAGACGGATCGAGGGGAAGCAGACACGGTGAGTGAGGCAAGTAAGACATCCCCGCGCGCTGATGGGGGAAAGGCTGAGGATGACGGTAGTGAGCAGACAGAAGACACTCGGACTCCAGAGAAGACCCCGACCAGACGGAGACGTAGCAATGCCACGAAGGTGGCCCACGCTCTTCTCGACGCGATGATTGCAGTTGCGACGACACCGCCTCGGAGCGCAGAGGTTGATACTGTCGGGCCGAAGGATGAAGAGATGAAGACCACGGAGGAGCCCATGCGAGAAGCTCCTGCAGAGTCCAGCTCGATGCCTCCTCCAGTTGACCAACTGCCACGTCGGGCTGAGGCTGCTGCCAGTTCTGAAGTTACGGCCGTGACACAGGAAGAGGAGATCCAGTCTAGTACAACCACGGCTGTGGAAAACAATGAAGAGGCGATGGAATTGGACGACACCTCGATGGGCGTTGTGGAATCTGAAGGTGAGAAGGAAGTTGTACAGCCATCCGCGTCTCCACTGATCGAGTTCGAGGCCGTGGACGAGGATCTCGATGCTGGCGAGGCTGAAGAAGTGGCGGAGAACACGAAGGGCGAGGTTTTTGCCAGCCGCGAAGAGATGGCCGAGCTGAAGGAGACAGTTGCGACGCTAGTCTCATCTCTGACGGTAAGCCAGACGGAGCAGGCAGCACTGAAGGAGGAGTTAGCTGGCATGCAGAAGTCTCTTCTAGTCTGCAAAGGGGTGAGCGTGGTGCTTCAACAGGAGGTTCGCACGTTAACGTCCAGTCTGTTCGATGCCCAAGTTCGGAATGCGAAGCTGCACGAAGAAGTTGTTCTTCTCCGAGAGGAAATCCAACGAGGACGAGCTGAATTCCAGCAACAATTGGCTGAGATTCCGTCGAAGGAGCAATCGGAGGGCAAGACTTCGACCGTGACGCCCTCTTTCTCTCCGTCAGAACTTCAGGACATCCGAGAATCGCCTCGTGTCCACATGGAGTCCGTCATGGCAGCCCAGGAGACCCGCAAAGCTGTGGTTGCCGCGGGATTCAGTGTGGTCGACAGTCAATTGCAACAGCTACAAGCAGCCATCGACCGTGGCGACCAAAAGAGTGGAGAACTGTCGGCTGCTATCGATAACATGCGCGCTTCTATCGGCTCGCAACTCGAGAGTCAACTGAAGACGTATCAGATGATGCTCGAGGAAGAGCAGCAAAATCGCGAGGAAGTGCTCGCAACGGTCGAGCGCGAACGAGAGGAGTTGGAGCGTGAGCGTCGGAAGCAGTATCAGCAATACCAAGCCACAGTCGATGAAGAGCGACGAAAGCGAGAGGAGATGCTGTCGTCGTTCAATGAGAACAGCCAACGTAAGCTCGAGCGGCTGCGAGATGCCGCTGATATCAACTTGCGCGCGCGCAATGAGCTGCTCTTCAACGTGAAAGCAGAGCGTGAACAGACCAGGAATCAAAACCGTGACCGCGTCCACGCTTTGGAAAAGCAGATGGCATCACTGAATGAGTCACTCCTCGGAGTCCAAGTCGGCCTGAGAGAGCACCGTGAGCAGGCCAGAACGACCAGAGTCGGTCAGCAGCAAGGTCTTGAGACCTTGAAGCTCCAGATCGAACAGCTCCAAGCCGTGATTGACAAGAAGCCGTATGAGAACATCAAGATGGGGTCTGAAGGTGCTGACGACGGCTGCGGTTTGAATCGGAAGAGATCGAGGCACTGAGTTTGTCTCTGGCGCAACTGCAAGACTCGTTGTCGAAGCAGAAGCAAGCAAACAAGCTTCGCGCCATGGAGCAAGACTCCCAGACCAAGATCGAGCGGTCCGAGTTGCGAAGAACCCTGGAGACGGAGCGATCCGAACGCATGCGCGACTTCTCCAAGTTGCTGACGATCGTCCGCCAATCGCAGGCTGGTGAAGACAACGAGAGCGAGTGAGACAGGCTGTGTCGGTTGGAAAAGTTCAGGATTCGTTCGTGCATTTTTCAAGAAGTGCTGAGTTGAAGGTTATGATGGACAAGTGAGGTGTCGGTTTCTAACCGCATTGTTGCCGTCACTCTTCAAGTGACAGTTGACATCATGGCTCCGGCACAGAAGCGCACGCGTACGAAGCAGCATGGCCACCACGCTGCAGAGGAAGACTTGGCGATCCTAGAGGCAGTTGTGGAGCTGGAGCCGTACGCTGCTGCAGATCAGCAGAAGCGTTCGCGTTGGCAGCAAGTCGCTGGGCGAGTCATCGCCGAAACAGGCCACGACGAAGTATCAGGTGACTACTGCAAGGGCCGCTACGCTACACTCCTCGAGACTGCTCCAAACGTCGGTCAAGAAGAAAGAGGTAAAGGTGGAGCTGACAGCATACTCGCGCTAGCTCTGAAGACAGCGCTGGTCAAGCACCGCGAGTGGGAAGACCGCATGGGTATGACCTCGCCATGTGGCGTTGAAGAATCGAGCTCAAGCGACGTATCGCCAGCCTCGCGTGCCGGCCGCAGTTCGTTGCGAGGAAGCGTGCACGCCACACCATCTCGCGTCGTCCCTCCGTCGAATACTCCGCTGGGCGGCCCAGAAGGGAAGAGGCGCGAGCTTCTCAGTCGAGTGGCTGCCGCGCGTGCACGCGAGAAGAAGCGTATTAAGCCTTTAACGAGCCCGACAGCCTCCAGCGCAATGTCTTCAGTTGTGCTGTCTTCATTGATCGAAGAAATGACTGAAGAACGTGAACGTGCGCCGAAGGAGCAAGGTGTTCAAGCAAAGGAGACCGACGCAACTACCGACCGTCGGGATCATCCGTCCGAGTCACTTCTTCAATCTGAAGCGTCATCACCTCACGTGGAGCCGCCCAAACCCCTCCCGCAGCAACGGCGCTCCTTTCTCGAGACGATGTTCCAGAGAGTCTGGTCCACGGGAACGAGAGCGGGACCGGAGGAAGACGCGATGCGCGACGATCCGCAGGTCAGCAGCGCTGTTGCCAGTGCTGCTGCCGCAGCTTCAGCAAGGGATACCTCAACCAGCCGCGGTCATAGCCACGAGCGAAGCGTGGCGGGTCTTACACCAGCGCCCTCACTCAAAGATGTTGAGATGGAGGGCGGCCTTTGCCAAGTGACCGAGCCGCGTGACGACAAGCAGAGTCTCGGGTCCCAACTCGCCGCGGAAAGGGCATCTCATGACGCGTGCCACGCCAAGCTGAAGCAAGAATTGCAGAAGCAACGGCAGCAGAACCAAGGCCACTTGGATCGAATGGAGCAGACGCTCGCGACGCTCACGGCTTCGTTTTCCGAGTTCCAGGACGCGACGATGAAGCGGATTCACCAGAACGAGCTCCGGATGCTGAAGCTCCACAGCCAGACACAGCTCGAGCTGCGTGAGCTGACGAAGACAGTAGCTGAGCAGCAAGCGAATGAGAGCCGCAGTCTGCTGCAGCAGCTCCAGCAGCTCGAGGCCACGACGCGCGAGAACGAGGTCTGAGGTGGACTTTCTCATTTGTTTCTGTGACGTGTGCGTGGACTCCTCTCTATTTGTAACGCATGTGTCAAATCGGTTTTGATTTGTAACAACCATCATTCTTGCGTTTCTTGCTGTCCTTTCGCCCATCAATTCCCATTCAACAGTGAAAATGCAGAAGGTGGCGACGCCGGAAGCACGGTCGGCGGTGGATGTATTGGAAGATGCAGCGGCGCAAAGCGACACGACAATAGCTCCAATGGAAGAACCGCCGACGCCGCCTTCAAGGGGCAGTGCGGACATGTCGGAATCGTCGCAAAAGACCCGCAAGAAGCGGCGCAAGGCCGTCACGGAGGATGAGGACATTGCAATTCTCAAGGCCATCGCAGAGGTGAAGCCCCACAGCGCCGAGTGGGGGCTCACGCGCAAGCGCTGGCAGCAAGTGGTGCAGCTTGTGGTCGCGGAGGTTGCGGCCGACGAGATGACGTCGCAGTTGGCCCAGCGGCGCTACGAAATCATGGTGAATCGCTTCGTCGTGCAGCAGGATATGGGTCGAGTGTGGCCTCAGAACGAGCAGCTACGCAAGCTTCTGGAGGAGGCTGTGGTGGAGAAGAAGGAGCGAGAGAGGCGCAAGAAAGAAGCCGCCGCGAACGAGTTTGTCACCAAGAAAGAGACGCACGAACCTCGCCATTATGACCGCGGGGCGACACCGGCGATTGTGGAGAGGATCAGGGACTTCCACGACGATGGCGATGACGCATCAAAGCTGGAGATTAGTGTGGATGGGAGTGAAGTCGACGAGCTGAAGCATGAGGTGGCGTCGCTCAAGTCTCGTTTGGAGGCGGTGGAAGAGGAGAAGCAGTACCGCACGGACGCACTGGCGGCGATAATGGCGGCGCAGTCACAGTGTCAAAGCGAGAACGAGGCGCTGCGGAAGGACGTGGCGTCGTTGCAGTTCATGCTGCGCGATGCAGTGTCGCTGGCCGGGTCACTGCAGTCACTGCGGAGGAGACTCGACGTCCAGGAAATCGCCCACGAGACGCGAGTGAGCCAGCAGAACGAGTGCATGCAGCGGATTATCATGGAGAGCGACGCCCAGCAACGCCGTATTGAAGAGCTGGAAGCCGCACTGGTACGAGAGCGAGAAAAGCCACAGTTGGTTGGTTAAGGTAGTGTGTTTGTGTATTTGTGGAAGGTAAAACATAAATATGAAGGGCCTTGCTCCCTTCTCACTCGCTCTCTGTGTCCGAGTCAGATCTCGTCGTGAGGATACGGCGGATGCTGAGCAGCAGCTTGGTGTTCTCGCTCGTTCTCTCGTGGATCTCGCCATTCAACGCCGCCTGGAGCTCGTGGAGCTTCACGTCGAGGCGCTGAGTGGAATCTTCGAGCTTATGGTGCGTCTGTGCGGCATACACAGCCTTCAAATCTTCATGCTGAGCCCGCAGCTCCTGCTCCGCAGCCAACAGTCGATCATGGACCTCAGCTTGGTGCTCTTCACGCTTACGTTCCTCCTCAGCGAGCTCTGATTTGCGGTGTGCATCTTGGAGACCTTGCTGTCTCTCGTAGGTTTCCAGCAGCCGCTGCATCGAGAGGAGCAGGTCATCGCGCTGCTTCAGCTCGCGTCGAACGCCCTCGAAGATCTCTTCGTTTTTGGCTGTCATCCTGGCGTCTTGGCGGTGGCGTTGATCCATCAGCATCTTCGTGAGGTCAGTCCTCAGTACTCCCATCAACCACTCGGTGGAGCGAGCCTGAGCCGTCATTTTGTGGTGCCTGTCGTCACGCTCACTGACGATACTCGCACGTAGCTCTGATAGATTTAGCTGCACTTGCTCCCTCTCGCTGTACGCCGTGTTGAATTCAGTGCGCAATGCCTCGAGCTCTTGCTTGAGCCGGCCATGAGCCTCTTCACTGACGAGAAGCGACGCTCCTAGCACCGCAACCTTCTCCTGCGCCTCTACCACCGTTCTCTTTAGCTCTTCGTTCTGCGTCGCCGCCTTTTCTTGAGTCTCCTTCTCACGTTCAAGCCGCAGAGCCTCCATCTTGTCGAGTCGCGCCACCACTCCTTCCAGCTTGGACTCCACGACGGCGTGGGACTCGCAGCTCTTCTTGATCGGTGCTTTCTTCCCCACCTCCACCTTGACTCTCTTCTGTTTGATGCCTGCCATGGCTCCTCGTGTGTGGCGAGCCACACTATCAGGGTCGCTGACCCCCGTCTCGATCTTCCACTGCGTGTACTCCACTAGCGCCGCCGAGAGCAGCTCTCTCAGACCCGCCGGCCAGCTCTCCATCGACTCACGCCGCGCCACCGCCAACAGATCCACGTAACGCCGCCTGCATGAATCTCCAGTGAGACTGCCGCCTGCGTTCGATGTCACGCACCGCGCCACTTTCTGCCAGCTCCGGAGTATGTGGCCTCTCGCCGCTCGATGCGGCAGCTGGGAAAGTACAGCACGCAGCAGCGCCGCGTCCACTCCACTGCCCTGCTCGTTACGCAGCCGCTTGCTGGAAGAGCTGCGGGATGCTGCGCTCATCATCATGCTGTAGGATGTGGGCCGTCTTCGATGGTTTCCTCAGTGGAGAGAGTGAGAGACACCCGCATCATCCGAGCCAGCCAGCCAGTTCGAGCGGATCCTTCTTTTGGAGATAATGGGTACACCAGTTCCTAACATGGCCATCAACTTCATTGAAACAGGTACAAACACAATCAAAATAGAAAGGCAACCAACCACAGGAACCAAAACCACGACTGAGGATCAGCGCGGGGCATGGACCAGGTACTTCCACCGGTCCACCATCCCGTGGATGTCCTGCATCATCTCCTCCATCTTTCTCGTGGTCATCGTCTGAAGCGCCCGCGTCTCGCTCATCTCCGTCGCGTATCGTTCTGCGTGCTCTTGGAGCTTCCCGACCTCTTCCTCCAGTGCGAGTCGCTGCGCTCTCTCCGCCTTGAGATCGTCTTGTAGATCGAGGATTTGACTGCCAAGCGCTTGCGTGTCGTGCGTGAGTCGCTCAATGCGATCTTCATCGGCCTTCGCGTGGCTGTTGACGAACTTGGCATGTTCTGCCAGCACTTTGCACACCTTCTCACTCACTGCCAGTCGGTCTTTCGTGGCCGCCAGCTCTCGGCTCAGCCGTTCGCCGGATGCGTCGCGCTGGCTGTCCCGAGTCTTGAGCACTGCGACGTCGCGATGGAGAACCTGCACCGCACGAAAGGCGTTTTGCGAGAACGCCACATGCCGCTTGGTTGCAGAGGGCGACGATGTCATCGGACACGGCCGCTTCTTGCATCCAGAACGCGCGCCGTCGGTATCTCGGTCATCTTGGCCTTCGACAGCACTCGCAGCGTTGGCACTAGCGCCTCTGGGTGCTGTGTCATGCAGTGTTGCTCGCGGTGCGGTCTCTGGCTGCCCGTTGTTCGTCGCGTCTTGAGCACTGTCACGGGGATCCGGATCGTCTAGGGTTACACTGGCAGCCGTGTTGATCGGCTGGCTCGCTGGGGGCGGTCTCGCTGACCCCGCTCCTTCTGGCGACGCGTGGTTGCGCGTTTCAGGCGCTCTGCTGGCGAGCACTGCAATCGGTCTGACCACAGTGCTCAGCTCGGCCGCCTGCCGCGCACACTCTGCCATGTTCTCGCCTTTCCGCTCGTTTTCCTTCTTGATAGCAGCGACGATGAGTTGATGGAGCTTCTCGCTGAACGGCTCACCAAACACCCTGGGCAGGCAATGTTCACGCGAGACCTTTTCTAGCAGGTACTTTTGGCGGTTTCGACAGGACTCGGCAGTGAAGGGCTCCGAGCCCTCGTCGATTGCGGAGACTCGGTCGGCTACAAGTCGCCACCGGTCCAGTTTTCTTCCTCGCTCAGCTTCGCTCGGCTGGATCGACGCAACGGCCTTGAAGAGCTCAATGTCCTGCTCTGTTGTCGGGGATCGCCGTCGCTGCCGCAGGGTTTCATTCGTCTGAGACCCATGGGTGTGGAGCTCGAGCTCATCCGATGCAGCCATAGTTGGTTTGAAGCACTCAGATTCCAAGTGACTGGGGTCCAATTTCCCCCCTACACTGCAGCAGTTCTGGGACGGAGCGCCTCGGTGCCCACAGTTGAGAAAGCCACCCGTGAGAAATCGACTCAACGAGTTTTACAGCGATGGCTTGACAAGAAACGGATTTTTGACTGGTGTTCGAGTTTTCGGTCAGGTTGATTTTTTCATCCTGGGCAAATTGTGCATATAACTTGACCGAGTTTCAAAATACAGGCGTTGTGCTATTCAACGCGTCCACCAGCGATTCTTCCTCCCCAACTTCACGTCGAGTCACGAGAGCCGACTGTTTTCCTTAGCGAAGATCTGGTGGAGGATGTCCAGGAGCTGCGCCTGGCCTCGCGTTCGCTCAACTCGTTCAGTTTCAATTGTATCGCGCAGGCTTGTCAACTCGTCCGTCATGCCAAGCAAGCGACTCGCCTGAGGGTCCAGCGAGTGCTTATAGAGGGCCATGAGCTCCTGCTGCTTCTTGACCACAGTCTCGAAGTCGGCCACGGTTTTCTCCAGCAGTGCCGTCTTGGAGTCCATGATGGCGATGCGGTCGTGGCCTCGTTTCTCACACTCCGTCCGTACTTGCACGACGAGTTGGTCGAGCTGCCGAGTGCGTTCTCGCTCGGCTTCCATTGACGACTGGAGTTGCTCGACTTGCCGACGTTGTTCGTCAAGGCTGGCAGTCATTCCTTTGATGTGATCGCCGTGGGCCTTGTTCAAAGCCTCCACTCGAACGCATTGCTCTCCTTTGAAACGTCCCAGTTGCATTTGCTGTTCGTTGACCAAAGACCGGAGACCGTCGACTTCATCCTTCAACTCTGCAGCTCCATCTACCCACATCTTTAGCTGAGCCAACTCGATATACATGGCTCCACTTTGCTGGTCGTGAGAATGCTTGAGTTCGTCCACATCACGCTTCAGACGGTCGTGGCCTTGAAGCGTGGCCTTGATTGTTCCCACGGTCTGCTTGAGTTCTGCAAACTCAGTATCGCTGACGCCTCGCGGCTCGATCTTGCGTCGTTTGAATGGCGTGGCAAAGCGCGGCGTCGTCGTCCCTTCGAGTACCTCACGCGACCTCTTCGGCGTATCAAGTGCTGCTCAAAAAGCCGTCCTTGTGGTTCGTTTGGTCGTGCTCCTCGGTGTCACCAGCTCTTCCAGCTTTGACGACTGCATCATAAAGCTCCTCAAGCGACGTCGGTGCATTGTCCTGAGCCATGAGATCAAAAGCTGCGCAAGTCGGCTCGCGTGATAGTTCCATCCAACTCGCGCTTCTTTATGTCCTCCACAGCGGCGGCAGTGAGCAAGTAGAGCTCTTCATCGAGTGGATCGGAGAAGGCCATGTTGCGGTTAGGATTGAACCACGACAAGAGATGCTTGTACCGGCTGCGGCATAGCGTTGGCGCGATGTCTGCGCATCCAGTCTCCTCCGTCACAACCTCAGCAACGCGCTGCCACCTGCGATTCCCCTGCCCCCATTCGGCATCGTGGGACTTCACAGAAGCAATTGCACGGAGAATCGCGATATCTTCTGGACGCGTGACATCCCCGCGGCGTGACTTGCGCTTCCTCGTCGGCGTCCCAGCATCACTGATCCCGGCTTTGGTTTCAACCTGCGGCTGCTCCGGCATCAACATAGGCGCAGTTGTCTCCCGTGGTGAGGGATTAGCAGGCGCCGTTGGAGTCACTTGGGCGTCACTGTCTGGCCTGGATGAAGCCGTCGTCGCAATCTCCTCAGTCGAACGCTGCTCAGGCAGCAGCGAAGGCACTGTTGGCTGTGTTGCCAAAGCATCAGCATGTGCATCAGCACCATCATCACCATTGTGCTTGGCGCCTGGTTGTGTCTCCTCTCTTGGTGGCTCATAAGACGGCGGCGGCTGAGCTGCATGGTCAGCCACTTTTCGAAGATACTTCTCCCAGAATGATGGTCTACCTCGCCGTTAGTTAAATCAAGTATACACACGTCGCATAAAATAGAACCTTTTGGGGCCTGGCAGGTGTGAAGCAATCTGACGCACCAACGGGTTGAAGTGGGCTGCTGAAAGACCCACGTCCCACACACGTCTACTGCTGGGACGAGAAGCCCCTTGATAGAGAAAGACACTACAGTTGGGCGGCACGAAGAAGGACTTCTGATTCCTCCTCCGAAGATGCGCAGCCGAGCCCGCAGTACCAAGCCAGCGATTGACGCGCACAGTGACGCCGTGCTTATACGGCGCATTCGCCTGCTCAAGCCAGAGCTCGCGAAAACGGGGTTTCGAACGGCGCGGTGGGGGGAAGTGGCCGCCGCGACGAACAAGGAACTCGGAGAGAAGAAGCTCAAGACAGGCCGAGCAGCGCAGCGCCGCTTCGCCATTCTTCGCGACGCCTACGACGACGACGAGCAGCGCGAGCGCCTTCCTGCCAGACTGATGCGTCGAATGGACGACTACTTCGAGATGCTGCGAGCGCGCTTGATCAGTGCTGCCGGGGCGGAGGGGTCGATGGCGAATCGCCAGGCGGAAGAGTCGGATGACGGCGAGAACGATGCCCAAGAAGTGCACGAGGGAGTGGACACGCACGAGACTGACTACGGTCCAGGCGACAGACTGAAAGAGGAAGATGAAGAAGACGACGAGGGCGTGGAAGAGATCGAGTTCAAGCGCGAGGCCCATGTGGGCACTGTTGTGGATCTCTCTGGCGACGCGGACGACCGCTTCGCTGCTCCTTCTGGCTTTGCGTTTGCGCTGCCACGCTCGCGGGAAGCGATTCTCTATGAGCAAGTCCAAGGGCAGCAGAAGATGATGCAGTCGCTTCTCAAAGTAATCAGAGACGACCGTGCTGCCCTCTTGCGCCTCGCCACACGCAAGTGATTTTTGAAGCGCGATTTGGTCGATCACGTGAGTGTGTGAGTGAGTGTTTGATGGATCGACTAGCTTCTTCATATTTCAATCTATTTTATTATCTGTTTGCTCATGTTCTCCTTGCACTGATTGCTACTGTGGCTTGAACATGGCTTAGTTGTCTGGGTAGAAGACGAACTCGGCACCAGGAGCGTTGTCCTTGATCCAGTCCAGCACGGTCGACAGACGCGAGTACACGCCTGGCTGGTCCTTGCGGGCGCAGCCGTTACCCCAGCTCACAATACCGATGAGAGC
>JAADVL010000558.1:0-21264 GCA_023334995.1 Pythium sukuiense | reverse complement strand
TCTTCAGTCGTCATGCTGTCTTCCCTCTCCAAGATCCTCGCAAGTCTCACTGCTATGGCTGCCATGGTGTCATGCGAGCCAGCTCACGACGTGTCCACTCCCCAGAACGCCACGAGAGACACTCGCATGTTGGCGCTCAAGTGCACGCAGCCGCCAAGCGCTGTGAAGAAGTGGATCTACGACGGCCCACACTACCGCGGCCAGTACATCGAGTACGGCTTCCTGGAATGCGGCCGCATGCGTGGCGTCGCCACGGACAACGGCCTCCGTATCGCCATGCTCAACCAGTACCGCTCTGGTGGCGAGAAGAACAACAACTGGATGTACACCAACGACGAGAATGACCCGCGCTGCCTCGAGAACTGGACGTACTACGCCAAGGACGGCAAGACCGTGCTCGGCCAGATACAAGGACGCACGACCAAGCAGGGTGACAAGAAGCGCTGGTGCGGACTGCCTGTGATGATCTCGACGGGCGTGCAGGGCAAGCAGTGGGAGTATTGCAACTGCAAGAACGAGTGAAGCCCTCTGAGCAGCCTCTGTGGACCCATTTTTGATGTCGTTTTTTTGCATACTGAAGCGCCGATCCGTGAAAGGCGCTGTCGTAGTGATTGGGATGAAAAACTCTCAATATCAGGCAACTACGTTGCCGTTTATCTCCTTCTATCAGAGTTCTGTTCTTCTTCCTAGAGAGTGAGGAAGTCACCGGCCTTCTTGACAATCTTGGCCACGTCTTCGATGTGCTTCTGCATGGTCTTGGCGTCGTCCTTGAACAGAATGCCATCGGCGATGCCTGGGAACGCGGCGCCGGCGTAACCTTCGTAGAATCCCGGACCGAAGATCACGTGGCGGAACCACGGACGGTGCGGCAGTCCCTTCTCCGAGATAAACTGGCGCTCGAGACGCACGAGCTTCTCGTTGAGTTTGTCCGAGTCCTTCACTGCCGTGGCTCCGCTTGCAAATGCGTCTGTGAACTTCTGCGAGACGGCCGTGAACGCCGTCGACTTGGTGATGAAGTAGTCGATCGACTGGCGCAGCTCCGAGTAGTCCAGGTCCAGCTTCAGTGCCATGGTTTGCTCCTCGAGGTTCGACAGGTCCTTGTTCATAGCGATGCCGTAGGTCGAGAAGTCGAAAGGTACGATCGGCAGCGTCGCGAAACGCAGCGTGAGCAGACCCCACCACGTCGCCGTCGTCGCCTGGGTCGAGTACGTCGGGTCAGCCGCCGTCTCGAGGTACATCGGGCTGTCCATCGTGCTGTGGTACACGCCGTACGACGATCCCTGTGGGAACTTGAACGACAGATCCGCCGACGTGATGCCCAGGTGCACGTAGAAGACAGTGTAGTCACTGCCGGCGCCGAGAAAGGCGATGAGGTGCTCCGGCGCGAGCGTGAGCTTGTCCATGGCCGGGTTCGCGGCACGTGCGACAGCGTACTGCTTGGTCCACTGTTCGTACAGTGAGGTCTCGGTCTCGTTGCCGTAGAACTTGTTGGCTGGGATCTCCTTGGCTGTGTCGTACAGGAACTTGGCGATCGACGGCGTGCTGCTGGCAGCCACCATCGGGCCGTACACGAGATCCACGTTGATATAGGCAACGGCCTTCTTCAGAAGCTCCTCCTTGTGGTCCTCCGCGTACTCGGTGCTGCCCAGCAGACTCAGCTCCTCGCCATCCCACGACGCGAACTTGATCGTGCGGCGAGGACGCCAGCCCTTCTTGAGGAGCTCTCCGTACCCACGCGCGATCTCCAGCATCGTCGACGAGCCACTGGACGGATCGATGGCACCACACACCCAAGCGTCACGGTGGTTGCCAATGAGCACGATCTGGTCAGGCTCCTCAGCGCCTTCAATCGTACCAATCACATCCCAGATCGGTCCGACACTGTTGTCCATATCCAGGTCCATGTTCACCTCCGTGGTGCCGTCGTCACCGAGGCGGTAGCCACCGTCAAGCTTGATTTCGCCCTGCCAGGTCGCTGGCGCAGTCTTACCACCAAGGGACTGGAGGATAAACGTCGCCTGCTCGTAGCTGAGCACCGTCGCGAGCGTGTGGGGGATGTTGGCGTCGTCCATGGAGATACGTGGTGCGTCCTTCGTAGAGGCGTAGCCTGGCGTGAGTGGGTCTCCACTGTACAGCGAAGGGTTCTCCGCTGAGCCACGCTGGAACGAGTTCTCCGGACGCCAAGGACCGTTCGGATACGTCGCACCGACGCTGTAGCCGTCGTCCTGTGGGTCCGAGTAGATCAGCGTGCCGATCATGTCGTGCTTCTCAGCCATCAACACCTTGAGGCCACGGTAGTTGCCACCGTAGCGAGCCAGCGCGATCTTGCCCTTCAGCTGCACGCCCTGGCTCACGAGCCAGTCAAAGTCCTCTGGACGACCGTAGTTCACGTACACGACCGACGCCGTGATGTTGCCCGAACGCGAGTACGCCAAGTACGGAGGCGTGGCATCCGTCGCTGTCGTACACGCGTCTCCTGGCACGATCGCTTCCGTCAAATTCAACTGGCGCTTTGCCTCCGCAGGCGCCGTGATAGCCACACGCGCGACACGCTTGGGCGTCGACAGCAGCGTGTAGTACGTCTTGATCTCGGCCTTGATACCGAACTTCTCGAACATCTCCTTGGTGTACACAGCCGTCGCGTAGTCCTGAGTCGTGCCCACTGGGTGCGGCTTGCTGGCGTACGCGTGGAGATACTCCTTCAGCTTCGCGTGGTCCACGCCGTCCGTGAACAGCTTCTCGTACTGCGCCGTGGTCAGAGTCTCACTCGCCTCAGTCGTCTTGTCCAACGTGACGACGGTCTCACTTACAGAGACCATCGATCGGCCGCCAGAAGAAGACGAAAACGCGTACAGCGCTGCAACCGCAAGGGCTCCAGCCACACCGACTGCACGCAGCCAATTGCGCTTGGGCGTGACGTCCGTGGCCGTCGGGACGCCGCCGCGGAAGGTGCCGTAGGCCGCCGCCGAGTCCGCCGCCGAGTCCGCCGCCCGCATTCTTTCGATGGTTTCAGGCTTGCGCGTCGCTGCGTCAGTCGGAAAGTGAGCCTGTGATGCTGTAGCACGAGGACGCTGCCTCTGGGCCACAGTACTCGCTTGTCATTCAGGTCATCGACTGTGTTGTGTGGATCTTCTCGCGGGGATGCGTAATCAGAGCTGTAGCCATGCAGCTGCGGAATGGATCCGAAGTAATTTATCATGGTGTGTCAAACGTGACATGAGAATATTTCAGCGTAATTTACGTGAATATTACCCATGAAAGCTACGACATTCGACTGTATATCAGTAGATTGGGTTCAGCATGCCTGTCTATGTGCAATCGGACATTGGTCACAGCTTGAGGAAGTCGGCTGCGCGCGTGACGATGCCCGCGACGACGTCGACGTGTGCCTGGATGGTTGTAGCGTTGTCATGGAACGCGATGCCGTCGGCGATGCCCGGGAAGGCGGCTCCGGAGTAGCCTTCGTAGAAGCCAGGGCCGAAGATCACGTGGCGGTACCATGGGCGGTGCTGGAGACCTTCCTCGGAGAGGAACTGGCGCTCCAGGTACACGAGCTTGCTGTTCACGGCCTTCACTTGTGTTTCAATTGCCTCACCACGCTTGCGAGCCTTCTTGACGTTGATGGTCGTGGTGCGGAATGCAGTGGAAGTCTCAATGAAGTGGTCGATCGACTGGCGAAGGCGCGAGTAGTCAATACCGAGCTGAAGAGCAAGGGTCTGTTCCTCCAGGTAGGACAAGTCCTTGTGCATGACGACACCGTAGGTCGAAAAGTCGTACGGTACAAGTGGCTCGGTCGCCAAGCGCATAGCCAGCAAGCCCCACCACTTGGCCGTCGTCTCTTGCGTTGTGTAGTGTGGGTCGAGGAACTTCTCCAGCAGCATTGGGCTGTCCATCGAGCTGTGATACCCGCCATACTTGTGCGTCGGCGAGATGGTGAACGTGATATCCGCAGAGATGATACCAAGGTGCTGGTAAAACGGCGTGAAGTCGGTTCCCGATCCGAGGAACTTGATGAGATGCTCAGGAGCGAGGGTTCCCTTCTCGACTTCAGGGTCCTTGGCACGCTCATCCGCGAGTTGGTGGACCCATTGCTCGTACATCGTCGACTCAGTTTCGTTACCGTAGAACTTGTTCGCTGGTACGCTCTTCGCAGTCTCGTACAGGAACTCGGCAATCGATGGCGTACCTGCGGCTGCGACGAAAGGGCCCGAGACGGAATCGACGTTGATGTACGCGACGGCGTTCTTGAGCAGCTCGTCCGCAAACTCCTCCGCGTATTCAGTGCTGCCTGTGAGACTATACTCTTCGCCATCCCAAGACGCCAACTTGATCGTACGGCGTGGGAACCAGCCCTTGCTTCGCAGCTCACCCAGTCCACGAGCGATTTCCAGCAGTGCTGCCGAGCCACTCGATGGGTCAATGGCTCCACAAACCCACGAATCACGGTGGTGGCCGAGCATCACGACCTGGTCCGGCTCCTCCGCACCTTCGATAGTTCCGATCACGTCCCAGATCTCACCAATCGAGTTGTCAATCTCCAAGTCGACGTTCACTTGCGTCGCGCCATCGTCACCAAGGTAGTATCCTTCCTCCAAGTCGAGTCCTCCATGCCACGACGCAGGCGCCTTGCGTCCTCCAAGAGACTTGAAGATCTTCGTGGCCAGTTCGTAGCTCAGCACTGTCGCTGGCGTGCGGGGAATGTCATTCAGATCCGAGATATTCAAGTATGACGCGTCGAGCGTCGATGGGAAGCCTGGCGTCAGCGGGTCACCTGTGTACAACGACATGTACTGCGCCGAGCCACGCTGGAACGATCCCGATGGTCGCCACGGTCCGTCCGGGTACGTCGCGCCCAGTCTGAAGCCGTCATCCGCTGGGTCGGAGTAGATCAGTGTCGCCACCATGCCAAACTTCTCCGCCAGCATGACCTTGAGTCCTCGCATGTTGATTCCATACCGCACAAGGGCGATCTTGCCCTTGAGATCCACACCTTGAGCCACGAGCCACTCATAGTCACTCTGTCGGCCGTAGTGCGCGTACACAATCGCTCCCGTGACGTTGCCAGAGGCCGCAAAGGCCAAGAAAGGCGGCAGTGCATCCTCGTCCGACGTACACGCGTCACCTGGCACTGGCTTCTCGTGGAGATCCAGCTCTTCTGCCGCGTTGGCAGGCGCGGTGATGGCCACACGCTGCCGCACAGGACGTGACAGCAACGGGTAGTACGTCTTGATCTCGGCCTTGAGTCCAAACTTCTCGAACTGCTGCTTGGTGTACAGCGCCGTCTCGTAGTCCTGCGGCGTGCCCGCCGAGTGCGGCTTGCTAGCGTACGCGTGAAGATGCTCACGGAGCTTCTTGCGACTGATTCCAGCCAGAAACGCCGCCTCTGCGTCCGCTGTGGACAGCGAGGACGCTACGGACGCAGAAAGAGTCGCGAATGCCGGCTCCACTGGCTGGATTGAAGCGTGATAACTCGCGCCACAGACCACCACAGCGACTGCAACGCCCATCATACGCATCAACATCGTCTTGCGAGTCTGTCGAGCCACCTGAGGGGCACTAGAGCCGTCTCCATGGGCAAATGTGCCGTAAATCGCATCCGTCGCCACCATCGAGTCTCGCCTTCAACGTGGTCTTGAGCCGCCGGATTCTCGAATGAGAGTGCGAATCTCACGCACAGGCATCGCCACTCACACGCGCACCCATGAGCTTGCGCCATTGGTCCTCATAGAGCCAGCCTGTCCCATCAGACCCCGCACACCCCGCCTCCATCTCCACGCCATCCGGCCTCCACACCCACTCACCCCATCAAATGCTTGCCTTTGGGAATCTTCCCACCATCTACTGATATACGTGATATATGTACCCATCAACATCTAATGCCCTTCTATTGGCTGATATTCAAGTCTAAATATCAGCCAATTAGAAGGAGGTGGTTTCGTATACCGCACACGTCAACACTTGAACTTGTGAGACCGAGGAGCTCATTGTGGTCTCCCATTCCACTCCATTCCTCTAATCCTCGTCTTCTACCAACAAGCACAATGGCGATCCGCGATGAGCTCGTGCAGCAGGGCGTGCGCTTCTTGCAGCACCCCAAGGTCCAGACGACGCCTTTGTCGGAGCGTCTGTCCTTTCTCGAGAAGAAGGGTCTCACGCCGCAGGAGATCTCGCGCGCTCTGAAGCTCAGCGACGAGCTCACGGCGGAACGCGCTGCCAAGGCCATCGAGTCTGTGGTGCGTACGGCTGTATTCTCTGTCTTGTTGCGGTTCGATCTATGGTCTGATGGTGATTTTGTGGTGAGTAGACGACTGCCAAGACCGGTGAGCGTCTGAAGGACCGTGTGGGTGTGGTCGTCGGAGGCAACACGGGCCTGGGCCAGTTCATCGCCGTGCGATTGGCCAGTGAGGGCGCCAAGATCACGGTCGTGGACGTGAAGAAGAGCAAGAGCGACGGCAAGAGCGTGGTGGAGCTGGTGCCCTCCACGGCCTCGCCAGTCAAACTGCTGGAGGGAGACCTCCACGACTGGGCGTTTGTGGATGCGTCGTACGGAGAGGTGGTCAAGACCCACAAGCGCATTGACTTTGTGGTCAACTGCGTGCCTGCGGGGCTCGCCGATGGCAAGCAGAAGGGGTTCGTGGAGACGGAGGAGAAGGAGTGGGACGACGCGATGGGCGTGTCGGCCAAGGCCGTGTTCCTCAGCTGCAAGCGTGCCATGCAGCAGCTTCTGACCCAGGACAACACTGATATCCGCGGCCGTATCGTCAACATTTCGTCCGTGTACGGTGGCATGGTCGCGCGCAAGGGCGCGTTCACATTCGGTGTTAGCAAGTCGGTCGTCGTGCAGCTCACGCGACAGATCGCGGCCGAGTACGCGAGCAAGGGCGTGATCTGTAACGCCGTCGCGCCAGGCCACATCGACGACTCGACCGACAAGCGCGACTGCGTGGCGCCGAGCGAAAACAACCGCGTGCCAGCAGAAGTAGCAGGCAAGGCGCTGGATGTGGCCAACGCCGTGCTGTTCCTGGTCTCGGACGAGACGCGATATGTCCACGGCACGAATCTGGTGGTCGACGGCGGCTTCATGGCCACGTAAAAATGCGATTTACAATGTCAAATGCGTACATTCAAACATGTTTTGAGCCTACCTTACGATAGACTGGAGACCTGGAGTCTACCATGGCAGGATGGAGCCGTCGTGGTTGAAGAACTTGCCCGTGTCCTCGTGCTTGAGGCCAGCGATGACCTTGGCCATGCTGGCCACGCTCTCGTCTGGGTTGATCTGGCCTCCGTACTTGGTCATGTCCGTGTTCACGTAGCCAGGGTGCAGCGCGACCGTGATGATGTTGTCCTTCTTCAGATCGAGCGCCAGACACGAATTGATCATGTTGAGACCCGTCTTGGCCGTGCGGTAGCCGTAGTTGCCCGTACCGAAGCTGCCGCCGTCATTGAGCGTGATGCTGCCAACACACGAGCTCATCTGGACGACCGCCGCAGAGCCATTCGTGGCCGCAGCGGCACGCAGATTCGATACAAATGCACGCGTGACGAGGAACGGACCGACGGTGTTGACTTCGAACTGGCGCAGCAGCGACTCCTTGGTCGTCGTCTCGAAGTTTTCGTAGATTCCCATGCCTGCATTGTTGATAAGCAGGTCAATCGGTTCGCCATCGAGCTGCTTAGCGGCCTGTAGGATGGAAGCCTCGTCGCCCGTGTCGATCTGGACGATCTTGTACGGAGCCAGCGCCTGGAGCTGCTCGGCGCTGTTGAGGCAACGAGCTGCGGCGATGACTTTCCAGCCATTCGTGTTGTACTGCTTCACGAGCTCGAGCCCGATACCGCGCGTGGCGCCAGTGATGAGGACGGTCTTGTTCTCGGCAGCCATGGCAGTGGAGAGTGAGAGAATGAAGTGAAGTGTGGCCGTGGAAGCAGGCGGAAGAATGCGCAATGCACTGTCCTGGCCACTGAGGAATCGTGAGAGAGGATTCCTTACACCGTTGATCCGTTGATGACGTGGATCGGAAGGTCCCAACACGAAGCCCACACTGCCATAAGCAAACTGTGCGTGGGACTGTTTCCCCCGCGAAGCTTTCGAGCTCTCAGATCGCCTGGCTGCTGTCGGATTTCCTGTGTTGCCTTTCTCACCAAGAGATAACCTAAGCAAGTATATTTCGGGTGTTGAAGCTGTGGATGTGGATTCGCCCATCGTTGTAGTGTGGACTGCCACGCACCACCAAGCCATGGAGCCTAGCGGCGCTTAAGCAGCTCAAGCACGAGGTTGACGTTCTTGTGGCTCATCTCCTCGAAGGCTGTCGTCATGATCACTGTGTCAAAATGTTCCAGTATGAAGGAGACGCACTGCTCACGCAGCACCGTTGCGTTGTAAAGATCAGCCCCATACAGTATCGCGGCGGCATTTTCTTCACACATCGAGGCAAGCACGCGTTGTTCGCACATGGACTTGAGCCGATCCTCTCCGTACTGCTCGCGTCAATCAGATTCGTCAGTAACGGGGCTCCATAGACTTCAATGGATGATGCAGTACGCACCTTGTCGGCGACCGCGATGAGCTCCATGGTGTTCTCGAGCGACGCCTCGCTGAACTCGTCGCAGTACAAATACTCGAGGAACAATAGGAAGACCGGACGCCGCACGTCCTCGATGAAGATCTTCCCTGTCTTGCTCTCGAGCATCTCTCCGGTCAGCATCGCCTTGAAGTAGTCGCAGCGCATGCACAGAAGCTTGTGCGCGTAGATAGGAATGCCCTCGACTGCGAGTAGCCACATAGATCACATTCAGTATTGATCACTGTATCTTGGTAGCAATACACGACACGTACCGACAAACGTCACGTCGTTCATGACCTCATTGTTCACGAGCAGACGCAGGTCCGAGATGAGCGTACTCTTCTGAATATCGGCCTCCGCAAAGTCGAATAGAATGAAGTCCTGCAGGCCGCGCTTGTTCCCGTAGCCACCAAAGACGAACATGCTCGGCCCGCACACAGCGGCAACATGGTCGTCGCGCTTGCAAGGCAGACCCCCCTCAAATTCGACAGTCTGCCAGTTGTGACTGGCCGCTGGTGCGTGGTAATGAGTCATAGTACAGTCGGTGAACGCGTCCCCGCTGCACGTACCCATGATGAGCATGTGGACGTCTTTCATCCTGCTGCTACCATCGTACCCTCCGAAGACGTACATCGCGTTCGAGTGGATCACTGCCACGTGATTGGAGCGTCGGATCGGTGCTGGTCCATCGGCCACGAGCTTCGACCAGGAGCGAAGAGCTAGATCGAACAACGAGTGAGTCACGAGTCTTAGATTAATCCGTAACAAAAAAAATCACCGAAGTCAAACACGTGCACATCGTTGAAGTACTTCGACCGCGAGCACCCGCCGAATAGGATGGAGGTGTTGTTCTGGAACACGACAAGCGACGAGAAACAAAGTAAACCGTTTAATTAATTATATAAATAAAAACACGGAGGGCTCGGCACTCTGCCTGTGGTGGATACACGTGTCCAAGTGCGCGTCTCGAAGTTGAACTCGTGGAAGCCGTTCATACACTGGGAGTCAGAGATGTTTTGGCGACCGCCAAAGCAGTACATCGAATTGCCTGTTTGGATTGTTGTGGAGTCAGTGGCCACAGCAAGCAATACTTGAATGCATTCAACGCACCGTAGACGACTGCCGAGTGGCCATCGCGAGGTGTTGGCACCGGTCCACCATTGACTGCCACGACGCTCCACTTCCGTGTGACTGCCACACATGCCACATCGGGTGAGCAAATCGACGATCCAAAGAGGCGAGTGCATACATACGAAAGTTGAACTCGACAAAGTCGTTATTTGAGGAGACGCCGTTATGGATACCACCGAAGACATAGAACGAGTCCTTGTAGACGACGCTCACGTGGTAATAACGGGGTTTTGGCACACTCCCCAGAGCCGGCATGACCGTTCAGAGCCGGCTCACCAAGTTGAACTCGCAAAAGTCATTCAGGCGCCCGGGGTCACCGTAACCTGTGGCGGTTAAAGGACATGTCAGCAGTGCAATTCGAAGGTACGGTCAGGGATCGATTCTCACCGCCGAATATGTAGAGACAGTCTTTGTAGACGGCGCAAGAGTGGCCGAAGAGCCTACAAGGTGTGGATTTCGGGTTCCCACACGGCACATTCTGCCACGAGCGCTCCGACGAGCTCATCGTCTCGCGTTGTCTGGTCGAGAATCTCAAATGGCCACAACGGCCTTCACACCAAACCAAACCACACCGCAGAACAGCGAAGGGGATTTTCTGAGAATGGTCGTAAAAGGCTTCGTGAGGATCAAGAGTTTCATCAGATTTCTTCGCCCATGAGCCGTGATGTATTACGACCGTTGGCGCAACGGGCTGATTTGATGGACATGAGGGTGGTTGACGGGGCTGAGAGGTTATGATGTTCAGAGAAAGAGATGATACGACGCCGAACTTGCTCAGAAATGGTTGATGGCTTGTCAACAACGAAGGCTGCCCAGTTCGCAGAAACACTCCCACATAACAGTGGACAACCTGCCAGATCCGCATCTGCCAATCTCATCGTTAGTTCCATTCGTCAACAGCCACGATGAGAGCCATTCGATGGTTTGGATTGTCTTTGTGGGATTTTGTGGTTTCTCCCCTCGTCGTTGGAGGATTCTTCGTGCTCAATGACGCGATGGGGTGGAGTCGCGTGCATATCGACGAAGCGTGCAGCACGGCAGTTGGTTTGTGGAAGTCCCTGCTGTATCTTCGCACGGCGTTCAGCATACTGGAGTGGCTCGTGATCTGCGCAGTGTATCTCCAAACTCGGCACGCGACAAGGCTGGGATCCGTCCCCCATCTCATCGTCGGCGTTTCCGTCAAGGCGATTCTCACCGGTATGGCTCTCCATTGGGCTGTCGGATGGACGCCTGGTGACGCTGATTTGAATACCAGGTACTGTGAGTGGCGCGCCGAAAAAGCTTGTTGGCAGACGCCCAATACGACGCTGGAGACGTACGAACAGCTCTTCCCCGTGACCCACGCCACGCTGTTCCAGCGTGAACTATCGCAGCCCTTCCGGCCGTTGGAGACCCGGTACGACGTCGCTGTGATGTGGAACGCCATGATACGGTGCCGCGACTACTCATTTCACGTTGCGACCGACTCCCACCACCTCGGATCTCGCCTGTTCAGTTCGCTACCGTCAGATACTGCTGTGGATGCCTGGTGTGGAGCCATGCATTTGTCTCGAGGCCAAGAGGGGACGCTGCTCGTGTCGCACGACGCCATCACATCCCCTGCGGAGGCGTATGGAGATGCAGTGGCGACAACGTGCGGTAGCATCCGTGAGAAGATCATCAGCCGTGTGATGATGCACTGGTGGATGATGGTGGTTTTTGCACTGAATTGCAACTTTGGATCAAACGCGCAAGGCCCGCAGACGACGCGGCCGACGACTGAACGAGTGGACACCAGCAGCCTCGCAACGCAGCCTACGGTAATGCAAGACAAGTCACTCCATGTCGAGCAGCTACAGGAAGAACAGCGTTATCACGAGACTGTGGAGCCAAGTTGGGTGGATGTTCCCTCGAAGTAGGCAGTCCAGACCTCCACCGCGGCATCTCAGTGACGGGTTATTCGAGTTCAGCAATGTAACTTAATATACCTCACTTCAATCAATCAATCAGTCCAGACCTCTATATTTGCATGAGCGCATGTCATCAAATTTGATTTCTTGATAAAAAACGATGAAATAGCCTCTCATATTGAATTTGTGAGTTCTGGAGGTCTTCCGGTTCGCTGATTGCGTACTTCGACGTACTTCTTACCCATGACTCATGGGCCATGAGTGCGATGCGCTCTGCGGTATCGAGCTGCGTCCATTGCCGAACTCCTAGAACGGCAGGCTTGTCGTGTGGCTCTGAGCGGCGGAGTGGCGCCATGTCGGGTAGGTAGGGCCACTAATTCAAGTTCTTCGGACGATGCCGATCAGGGATGAGCGTCGTTCGTGGGAGTCGATTCTGCTGCCTCTTGCTATCACAGGGTTGACTCTCTGGTCTATCTGTCGGTTTCACCTGCGCCTGCCGTGATTGTAGACGACGAAGACATGGTTCAACCTGTAGATCCGCTCACGGAGACCGTCAGGAGCGGCCAAGAGCTACGGCGCAGTGCAGTAGGTAGCCATCTCTCTCTCTCTCTCCTTGCTCACCACCAAAGATATAGAGACTGATGTTGTAGGTGTCGCTGGAGTGGCTAAGACGTGGCGGAGGTGCCAAGTCTCGTTTCCCACTCGGTACAGGGCGCCAAGGCCGCTCAAGTGAGCTTATGGCAGCGTTCAATCTGCAAAGGGCCTTGAAACAAGGCAAAAACTTCGTTAACTGTAAAATCAGGTATTTTCAAGATTTGATTGGATGATAATATCATCCAATGAGATTTATGGGAAACATAGAAGCCAATCAAATCTTGGAAATACTACGTAGTACCTGATTTTAACTCCGATGAGTGTTAATATTTCAATAAAACCCCATCGATTTGTCATTTCCCATAATTTCAAACCAACAGTGCGTTTTTGACCACATTCACGCAACAAGTACAGTATTGCATCTCTGATTGTGGTGAAGATGTTTGTGCAGTCACCAAGGCTACAGTCGACATACCGAGCTTTAGCGAAGCTAGAGGATCTCGATGTTGAGATTGACATTTTTGTGGCTCATTTCAAATGCCGGTGTCTTGCTCACAACGTCGAAGTGCTCGAGAATGAACGAGACGCACTGGTCACGCAGCACCTATGAGTTGTGGAGATCAGCCGTGTAGAGAATCGTGGCGGCGTTGTCTTCATCCATCAGCCGAAGCACGCGCTTCTCGCAAATTGACTTGAGCCGATCCACACCGTACTGCATGCATTTATGAATTAGTGGCAGAAGCCCACAATCGCCATTGGAACGATACAGCACACACCTTGTCGGCGACCGCAATAAGCTCCATGGTGTTCTCGATCGACACGTTTCCAATCTCGTCGCAGTACAAATACTCGAGAAACAACAGGAAGATCGGGTGCCGTACATCCTCGATGACGATCTTGCCCGTGCGGCTCTCGAGCATCTCACTGGAGTGTCTTGAAGTAGTCGCAACGTGTACAGAGGAGCTTGTGCGCGGAGATGGGGATGTCTTCAACTATCGTAGGAAAAACTATCAGTGCTGATGTCGGCATCTTCACGAACGAAACGAACGGGACGTACCAACAAACGTGACGTCGCTCATGGCCTCATTGTTGACAAGTTGGCGCAGATCGGCGATGAGTGCGCTCTTCGAAACATCCACTCCGCTGCTGACTAGGCTGCCAAAGTCGAACTCAATGAAGTCCTGCAAGCAGCGACCGCCGTCATGGCCGCCGAAGACGTAGACGCTAGGGCCGCACACGACTGCCGCGTGGTAGTAGCGTTGCAACGGTGGCGCTCCGCTCCAGTCGACGCCTTGCCAATTGGGACTCGCTGAAGGCACTCATTTTGTCACGGTTGACCGGAGAGTCAAGGAATATCCACACCACGTACCAGAAGTGAGCTTGTGCAAGTTGTTCAACGTGCCGCTGTCGCCGTTCCACCGAAAACGTACATCGCGTTGGAGCGGACTACCGCTGTGTGGGCGTAGCGTGGGCTCGGTGCCGGTCTCACGGTTTCAAGTTTCGTCCAGGTGCGAAGAGCTACAGTAGATAGTTGACACCCAGTGAGGGATCAGCCGTTAACATGCTGCGTCTTAGAAACGCACCGAAGTCGAACACGTGCGCTTCGTTGAAGTAGCTGGATCCATCACGGCCACCGAAGAGGATGCAGCTCTTTTCTAACACGGCGAGCGATGGGTAACATCGAGGACTGGGCACGGCGCCGGACACATTGACGCGCGTCCACGTGCGCGTCTCAAAGTTGAATGCGCGGAAATCATTGGAACAGTTGGAAAATGAGCTGTTCTGACGACCTCCGAAGCAGTACATCGAATCGCCTACGGTATGTGGATCGTTACATTAGTTGCCACACCACGCAACCGTACAATGCCCTCGACGCACCGTAGACAACGGCCGAATGGCCTTCGCGTGGGGGCGGCAAATCACCAGCGCGGACCGTGACGACGTCCCACTCGCGCGTAACTGCCACCAAAGCCACATGGAGTGAGCACCCCTACAATTTACACACACACACACAACGGCGCACGTACCGAAGCTAAACTCGACAAAGTCGCTCAAAGAGGAGCCATTGTGGCCACCAAAGACGTAGAACGAGTCCTTGTAGACGACGCTGACATGGTTATAACTTTTGGTACGCTCCCCACGGCGGGCATGGGAGTCCAGAGTTTGCGTGACACATTGAACTCATAAAAGTCGTCCAGGTACCGGGCGCAGTCGTGGCCTAGACGAGAAGAGAGCGGTCAGCCATGCGCGTCAATGGCTCGATGCGATACCAATACCAGTACTCACCGCCGAATATGTAGAGGCTGCCTTTGTAGACGGCGCAGGAGTGGCCTTGGCGCGGACACGGCGAGGATTCGGGGTTCGCGCTCGCCACCGTCTGCCACGAGCGCTTCAACGGGCTCATCGTCGCGTGGCTTTGGCAAGGTTCAATGGTCACTCGCGAGCATTGCCACTAATAACATAACCTGGCTTCAGTGACAGTGCTACTCCTTCTGCGACGTGTGCAGCTTCCCAAGCCTTGCACTTCAGGGAAGCGAGTCGAGGCATGGCAGACAGGAGGTGACACGGTGGCTGCTGGTGCGCTCGAGTAGCGAATACGAGCCATTCGGGCGGCTCTGGTGACGGAATAGAGTACTGCAGGTGTCTGTTAAAAAACGGATTAGCCGATGTGGACCTCACTAACACTAACGTTTTAACGGAGGCGGCACCATGCCATTTCACAATGGCACCTGGTGGACGCGGCGGCACGCCATCAAACTCAAACTGGCTCGCGTATCGACGCCTGAGGGTCTTGAAAGGGAAGCTTGCGGCATTGACTTAAGCGATGGGAATATGACGCGTAGCTGCGCAAGAGAGCCTATCGAAGCTTCAGAAGCGTGACTACAAGACTGACGTTCTTGTGGCACATGTCCTCGAACGCCAGTGTCTTGCTCACAATGTCGAAATGCTTGAGTATGAAGGCGGCACACCGGCCACGCAGCATCTCTGCGTTGTGAAGGTCGGCAATGTAGAGAATCGCAGCGGCGTTGTCTTCATTCATCAGCTCGAGCAAGCGATGCTCGCAAATTGACCTGAGCCGATCCACGCCGTACTGCTCGCATTAAGCGGCGAAGGAGTCAATGACAGAGGCCAACAAAGACACATCCAGATCGATGTTACATACCTTATCAGCGACCTCGATGAGCTCCATGGTGTTTGCGATCGGCACGTCTCCGATCTCGTCGCAGTACAAAACTCGAGAAACAACAGGAAGATCGGGTGCCGTACATCCTCGATGACGATCTTGCCCGTGCGGCTCTCGAGCATCTCACTGGAGAACATAGTCTTGAAGTAGTCACAGCGCATGTAGAGAGCCTTGAGTGCGTAGATGGGGGTGTTGTCGACTGCGGGCAACCGACAGGAACTCCGTCAGTAGTGCTGGCCTCAGCACATAAATTTTATGTTACTAAAGCAAATAGGACGCACCCATAAACGTGACATCACTCATGGCGTCGTTGTTGACAAGCAGACGCAGATCTGAGATGAGTGAGCCCTTTTGAATCTCTTCTTTCTTGCTCGCGGCAATGCTCTCCTCCTTGCCGAAGTCGAACTGAATGAAGTCCTGCAAGCAGCGGCCGCTGTCGCCACCAAAGACGAACATGGTGGTGCCACACACGGCAGCGGTATGTTCGATGCGCTGATAAGGCCAGAACTGCTTGGCGTCGAGATACTCCCACTTGTGACGAGTAGATGACCACAGATCTACGAAGTTTGATGCCTCATGATTAGGTCAAGAGGCGCTAGATCTTCCAGGAATGAGACTCCAACAACGTACCAATCGTAAGCTTGCTGAATGTATGGCCAGTGCTACTGCGATCCGTGCGGCCACCGTAGACATACATTACGTTTGAGCGCATGGCCGCCACGTGAGAACAGCGAGGGGTCGGAGCGGGCCCCTGCGTTGGAAACTCCGACCAGGAACGACGACCTCATACCAGGAAAACGTGAGCCAAATTATCTTTGAGGAGCCAGGACACAGAGAAACTTACCAAAGTCAAAGACGTACACGTCGTTCAAGTGCCGTGATCCATCGTGGCCGCCGAAAAGAATGCAGGTGTTCTGGAAAACGGTTAGCGACGCCTTGTACCGAGGCCTCGGCTCGCGCCCCGAGGTTGAGATGCGCGTCCAAGTATACGTCTCAAAGCGAACTCGTGCAGGTCATTTAAGCAACGGAGCTTGGACTCGTCTTCACGGCCACCAAAGCAATACATCGACTTCCCTATTTGCATGATACTTCGGAGTGAGTTCAGCGATCGCACCGCGAGATAACGGAGACGCTCGACGCACTGTAGACGACCAGTGAATGGTTTTGGCGTGGCGTCGGCGCGGTGCCGGCGTGTTCTATCAGGATGCTCCAGCTCCGAGTGCCTATCAGAATGCCACACGATAAGCACGCCGAGAGTTCAAAGAAATGGATGCGTACGTACGGAAGCTGTACTCCACCAAGTCGTTCAGGGCAGTGTGACTGGCAGAGCCGCCAAACACGTAGAATGCGTCCTTGTAGACGACACTGGCATGGCGAAAGCGCGGCTTGGGAGGGCTGCCCGCAGGAGGTATGGTCGCCCAGGAGCTCCGAGATACGTTAAACGCATAGAAATCGTTCAAAGACACTTCCTCAGCTTGCACTTCTTGGACGCTCGCCGGCCTGGGATTCCGATAATACGATAATGTTGCCACGGTCCGATTCTGGCCGCCGAATATGTAGATCCCATCTTTGTAGACAGCACATGAGTGGCCGAGGCGCGCGCGAGGGGTGGCATCTGGGTTCACGCACGGCACCTTGGTCCACAGCTGCGACGCGCTCATTGCCGATGCGTGTTTGTTGGCATGGTCAAAAGTCTCTGCTGCCTTTGCTCGCATCCGTCGTGCGATCTATTAGATGTGCAAGGGTGTCATCTGGAGAAATTGCAGATCGGTACCCAAAGTTTACCAAAATTTGGTATTCACCCGTGAAATCGGGGTTTGACGACATCAACGCGGCTGCATTCCAAGAGAGATGGTAGGGGGCCATGGGCTCACAAGGTAGCTGGGTGGAGTGCAAAACGAAGTGTTGGCTATGAAGCGTGGGTGGCACTGCAGAGACTGAAGGCAAGCAAGTTCTCGAATACAACTATCGGTTGAAAGGCCGATGTTTGGGAACACTATATTTATCTTGGCCACTGACTGTTCGCATCATCCCTGTTCGCCTTCATGTGTCGATTCCTTTACACGAGCAGTACTCCCACTGATACCCGCGTTTCCCATCGGGCTGGTACACGGGTAGAGCACACCAGGTCTTATTGTATTTGTCGCCGAGTGTTGTTGAGTAGCCTTGAATCTTGGCAATGACCCACTTGCCATCCTTGCCGTAGTACGTCCAGTCCTTCAAGCAACCCTTGTAGTTGTCCTTCTCGATGTACCTCCAGTGTCGTTGTTTCATGCCACCTGACCGATACGCGTTGAGCATCGTCCAGAGTCCGCGTTTGTCGTGGATGTTCGTGCAGTTTACTCGGTATTCTGCTTGTTGTAAGTCCAGTTGCTCACCGCATTCTCGGGCATCTCACAAAGTGCCGTGAGCTGTTCATTTCTCGTTTCTGCCACCGCTTTCACTGCAAGGGATGCAAAACTGGCGACAATCACCAGTAAGGCTCCGTGTTTCAACATGATGCTCTTGGTCGCTTGGTGAAAATGGGCCACGAGCTGGACCTTGATGAGATCGAAAACTGGCCATCAGCCGGTTTAATGAGAGCTGAACCGCATCGTAGATATGGTCTAGCGGCCATATTCCAGTGGAAGTATCAATGGAGTAGCGTGCCGGGTCGACAAGGTTGGCCAAGTGCAAGCCACGGAATCATCATCAATGGTGATGCCTACATCCTTCCATCAGAAAGGCGGTCTTAGATCAGACTCAGACAGTACTCAGACAATCATCAGATATTTAGCGCACTTCAGCGTAAAGTGGGTAAAGTTAACTTGGTCGATTTGCAGCCAATGGCCTCTTGACTAGTCAAATTAAAGTGTTTTGATTGGATCGCTTCTTCAACAAGACATCCAATCATATCCCGTCAATTCCTCAAAAGTCGGACGATCCTTGAACCCGATCACGTGATTGGTCAGATTATCAGGTTACGCAACCCTTCACTGCTCGATAAATTACAAGATCCCCGAAAACTACCCGCATTGACTCCACATCCTCTCACAAATCAGACATATAAATTACTTACCGGTCTACAACCACCCCTCTCGGTTACGTTTCGTTGAGCTCTTCGTTTGAAACGAATCGTTTCCCATCTCCTCTGCATTCCATTTTCACCAAGACAGTCATCACCTTCAAAGCATCATTAGCTGCGTGTGCGCCGCCTCCATTAACGCGCTTCCCGCTCGCCCTCCGCTGCCGCCGACACCTCCATCGTTTTCTCCTTCATTTCTTCTTCCGCTGCGTGTGCATCATGATGTCTCTCGCGTCTCCTCGGCGCAGTAAGGCGTCCGCTCCGACGCCCATCCAGACCGACGCCTACGGCACCTTTGAGAACGACGGCGGCTTCGCCTCTGGCTCCCTGCAGCCCATGCGCGTGTCCCCACGAAGCAACCGGTCGCTGCGCAAGTCCCACGCGAGTGTGTTGCGTGCAATCGGCGTCGCGGCGCTGTTCCTGGTCGCCGCGGGTTACATGGTTACGCAGTATAACCCTCCGTCGTCCAGCCACTTGCTGCGCCAGCCAGATGAGACCACGCGCTCTTCTGCCAGTAGCAAGCTGCTCTCTAAAGACGAGAAGGCGTTCGTCAAGGGCGTGGACAAGGAGGAGCTCAAGCGCCACTTGGAGGCGTACGCCAGCAAGCCGCACTCGGCTGGCAGCAAGCAGGACTACGAGACGGTCCTGTACACGGAGGCCAAGCTCAAGAGCTACGGCTTCAAGACGGAGATCAAGGAATACTACACGCTGCTCTCGGTGCCCAAGCGCCAGAGCGTGAAGATCACGGCTCCTTCGGGGGCGGTGAGAGAGCTAGACCTCAAGGAGCAGGTTGTGGACGGAGACGCGTGCACGTCGGATGCCCAGGCGCTGCCGCCTTTCCTGGCTTACGCTGCGACGGGCAACGTGGAAGGCTCCATCGTGTACGTGAACTACGGCTCGCTGGAGGACTTTGAGTGGCTCGTGGAGCAAGGCGTGGAGCTCAAGGGCAAGATCGCTCTTGCTCGGTACGGACGCATCTTCCGAGGCCTCAAGGTCATGCTGGCCGAGCAGCATGGTATGGTGGGTACGCTGATCTACTCGGACCCACAAGACGATGGTTTCAGCCAGGGACCGACGTATCCAGACGGCCCGTGGCGTCCGTCGGGGTCGTTCCAGCGTGGTTCGTCACAGTACTTGTCGCTGTATGCCGGTGATCCGTTGACCCCGGGCTTCCCGTCGACGATCGATGCGGCGTACCTCGATATCAAGGATGCTAAGAACATCCCACACTCGCCAGCGACCGTGCTCAGCTACTCTCAGGCCAAGTACATTCTCGAGTCTCTCGGTGGCACGAAGGCCCCGGACTCGTGGCAGGGTGGTCTCAAGCTCCAATACAACCTCGGTGACGACGGTGCCACCAAGGTGAACTTGGACATTGAGATCGATAACAAGGTCGGACCGATCTGGGATGTGATTGGTACGATCGATGGCGTTGTTGAGCCGAATGAGATCGTGCTGATTGGCAACCACCGAGACGCCTGGGTGTGCGGCGCTATTGATCCGTCCAGTGGCTCAGCGACGCTCTTGGAGATCGCGCGTGGATACGGAGAGCTCCTCAAGGATGGCTGGAAACCACGCCGCACGATCAAGCTCGCGTCGTGGGATGGCGAGGAGTATGGTTTGTTGGGTAGCACGGAGTACGCCGAAGACAACGAGAAGGAGCTGCTCGAGAAGGCCGTCGCGTACATCAACGTCGACTCGGTCTCGGGTCCTTTCGTCTCGGCCGGTGGCACCCCCTCGATCGCCGAGTTCCTGTACGACACGGCCAAGAGCGTTCCTGCGAACAAGTTTTACGGCACCGAAGAGGAGGAGACGCTGTACGAGCAGTGGGTCGCGCAGTCAACTGCGGCTCGTAAGAAGAACCCATCGATCGAGAAGGGCACGCTCGCGCCTGAGCACTTGATCTCGTTCTTGGGCTCTGGTACGGATTTCACGGCGTTCTACCAGCACCTGGGCATCATCTCTGCTAATCTCGGCTTCTCTATCGGTGGTGCCCCGTACGGCGTGTACCACAGCACGATGGACAGCCCAGTATACCTCGAGAAGTATGCCGATCCTCACTACACCACGCAGGCCACGACAGCCAAGTGGTGGGGTCTACTCGCTATCCGTCTTGCCACCGAAGTCATTGTGCCGTTCGATTTCTCAACGTACGGAGTCGTGATGCACACGGACCTGTCCAACTTGGAAGACCAAACCAAGGCTCTGAAGCTGGACATCGACTACTCGCGTCTGCGTGAAGCCATCAACCACTTCATCGCGAACGCCGAACACTTCAGTGCCCGCTCCAAGAACGCCAAGGCCGCAGCCGACGCCGGCACGGCCAACGCCGACGAAGTCACCAAGATAAACCTCAAGCTCGTGCGTTTGGAGCGACAGTTCATCTCACAGAAGGGTCTCCAGCACCGTCCGTGGTTCCGTCACGTGATCTTCGGCCCTGGATTCTATGAAGGCTACTCGGGGGCTGCGTTCCCAGGTATCTCGGACGGTATCGCATTCAAGGACGACGCGCCGACCATCCAGGCCCACGTGCTCGAAGTCGCGCAGATCGTGGACGGCGCGGCCCAGTTTTTGGTCTCGAACTAGGAATTCAAGTGAGAAAGGTATGCAGTTCGTGAGTGCTAAGTAACTCCCCATGGAATGGAGGAAGCTGGCTGATGGAGAGGGACACTAGAAGTGATTTGTAAATAATCAAGAAAGGCCATGACGCCTGTTTTGACATCTCAAATGTTCGCGCCTTTCGTCGACCACCAGCAAGGTACTACGCACTACTACGTTGTAGTAGTAGACTGTATCTCCGAGGGTTTCTGTTGTAGTGAGTGGGGGGGGGGGGGGGGG
>JAADVL010000557.1:0-21322 GCA_023334995.1 Pythium sukuiense | reverse complement strand
GGAGGCGTCAACTGCGTGGTCGCTCTACACGTTCGCGCAGAGCTGGCAGCCAGAGTTCTGCTACGGCCAGTCGTCGTACGTGGGTTGCTCGTCGCCCAACGCCTTCTGGAAGACCAGCTTCACCATCCACGGCCTCTGGCCTGATGTGACCTCGGGCACGTACCCGTCGAGCTGCACGACCGAGGCTTTCAACCTCGCGACTGTTACCGCCGCTGTGCCGCTCACGACGCTGTACAAGTACTGGCCGAACGTCAAGACGGCGACGTCGAGCTCGTCGTACTCGTCGTTCTGGAGCCACGAGTGGGCCACCCACGGAACGTGCACGGGCCTCGACCAGGCCACGTACTTCAAGGCCGCGGTGAACCTCATGATCAACAACCCGACGCCTGCGTTCGTGGGCAACAACTACGGCAAGACGGTCTCCACGGCCTCGCTTCGCGCTGCCTACGGAACCACGGATATGGTTGTGCTCCAGTGCTCGGGCACCTACCTGACCCAGATCTACACGTGCTGGACCAAGGGCAGTGACAACCTCCCAGGTGCTCGTCGCGCGTGCCCATCCAACTTGATGGCCGAGGATAGCTGCTCGGGATCGACGGTCACCATCGCGGCATTCTAAGCTCGTTGGACATGAGAACCTGTTCCAGTTTTGAGTGTTTGGTGTGTGCTGCCCTAGAGTAGCAGGCAAGTTTTGTTTGTAAGCATAATACTGGAAAAACCTTAGTGCCATTGAATGAGTTGTTCATACTTCGTCACAGCTCCACACTTCTGCCCGACTCCTCTTCGAAATAGCCGTCGGCTGGGATGGCTGGAATCATGCCTGCAATGGCTAGTTGTGCCTGGAGAGTGTCAGCCTCAGCTTTGCGTTGCGCTCGTCTGCGGCGGATGCAGCAACACCCGAGCCACAAGATGCCACAGAGTATGATAGCGCCAAGGATAACAATGATCGCAACGGCCAAGCCACGCCGCCACCAATCGTCCTTAGTGGCCTTCACGACTGGCTCCTCGGCTGACAGCGGGCAATACGTGGCGTTGGCGCTGCTCGCACAGTTGGAGACGCAAACGCAGAGCTGCCCTGCGGAGTTCGTAGCGGTATTACCAACACAGAACCGACTGTCCGTGCCGTCGTTGAGCCAGAACTTCTTCTTGATGCAGAGCTGGCAGATCGTGTCATCGGCGGGGCAGTAGCTGGCGTGGGTGGCGGGGAATATCCACATTTGGTTCGCGAGCAGTGCCGTCTCGTTGAGCTTCAAGGCCGCTGGAAGAGTCAAGTGGAGGTCGAAGGCAAGTCGATAGTCGTAGATGGCTGATAAGTTAGTTCCATCCGACGTGTCCAACTCACACAACCCAGAGAGGCCGATACGGCAGCCCTGCTTTCGAAGACACGAGTCGCACGGCCGATACGTGCCGCACTTGGTGGACGTGTCATAGGAGATGTACCGGCAGTCTTCTGACGTTGGCGTTGGGAACACGATTTCGTCTTCGTGGTCGACACGCTCTGCTGATGCTTGAGACGGCGACCCTGACCCCGAGTCGCCTGCAGATTCGGACCCATCCGTCGAGCCTGAGCAATCCGTCGCGACTGAGCCAGTCGTGCTTTGGCCCACTTGAGAGACTCGCCACCAGTCCACGTGGGCGGCGACTGACCAGTTCATTTCGCTTCGTGATCGCGAATGTCAGCAGCGTTGACAGAGTGTAAACAGCGTCCGATACATGGCACTGTCACACCCTCATGGTCCGTCGGAATCATTCGACTCATAGTGGCTGGAGTCGCCACACCGTTAACCCATGGCGCGTCCTGCAAAGGCAATGGCGGTTCGTCTTCGAGAGGACGTTATCAGGATAACCTAGCATGTCTATGTATAGTCTTGCTTCAACTGTCGAGGCTCATAATGCTGTGCCCAGAATCGAAGCCATCCACCGAGGAAACCAAACCCAGTATGTTCGGTACTACTAGGCAAAGTCAATTGATGTTGCAGTGCTTCAGGAGCTACGGGTATCTGATATGAAAGGTGGTCTACTGTTGTGGTCCACATGAAGAATGTGGCACGCTCCACATCTGATCCCACCGGCAACTGCTTGTCCCAGATGCTGGCTGCATCAGGTTAGGGTTCCCCAGCTCTGAAGCGTGACGGCTGTGGCAGCTGGCCGGCTGGAAGGAGGATGGCCGCGCTGGCTTCTAGAGTTGTTGGTGAAAACGCCAACAAAACCAACAACAACCGCCAACACTTGTGACGACCCGACTCTACGTCTGCGCTCAGTCGGATAAAGTTCCGGAATCGCCGACAGAAATTGCAGAAGCGACTCTAGAACAAGACGCTGATCACGAAGAAGAGCTCTCCATCGACGGGCTCTCGGGACGCGGATGCGGGTCACAGACGTGCTTTTGCTGCTGCTAGGGCTGATGCGCATGGAGACCACGACAGTGTTGGCATTCAGCGACGTTGCGGCGCTCAGCGCCGGCTCGGCGTCGTCGTCGTTGGCCGCCGGAGACGCCGACGTCGGGCCGCTTGCCAAGGCCCATGCCGACTCCAAGGAGGACGAAGGCAGCTACGGACTTCCGCCGTGGATGAAAGACCACAAAGACTGCAAGAACGGCACGGAGGACTGTAGCCGCAGCGATAGGGGAGACAGGAGCGACCACAGCGACGATGAAGACGAGATCATTCCGGACTCGTGCGGGTACTACGCGCGGCGTAAAAGCGGATGCGCAAAGCCGCGCTCCTGTCGCGACTGCCTGAACCTGGACGACTGCATGGTGAACCAGTTTGGCGCGTGCATCAACATCACGAAGCGAGGGTATGAGCCGGACATGGACTACCACAAGGCGTTTGAGTTCGACTTGGTTGGCGTGAACTCGACGAATACGACGCAGACCACGCAGCGGTATCACTTCCCAGCGACCAACGCGACGTACTGCGCGGTTGGCGATGCGGTGTGTACTCAGTGTAAGCAGCTCAAATTCGCTGGTGATGTCACGGACAGTCGTTTCTGTGTCGGTACGGACGGCTGTCTGTGTATCGGATCGTGTGAGGCCTCTGGATGGGAACAGCTCGCAGGAGGAATGCGGTGCGGACCTCCGCCGAGACCGAAGGCGTTTGCGGCTGAGGGACCAGCGGTCAACACGAACAACAAAGGCGAGGAGCACAGCGGCGTGAACTGGCGCGACGTGTGGACGATGGGCGGCATCCCGGCCCTCGTCGTCGTCGTAGGGCTCGTGGTGATCCGTAGCCATCGCAAAGAAACCAAACGACGAGAAGAAGTGACGAGACAGCAATTAGAGGTGGATGCAGAGAACGGAGAGAGTGGCACACCTGCACAGAGCAACAACACACAGCGGCCGGGACGGCTGAACCTTTCAGGGTGGAGAAGTCTGCGGCAGAACCAGATCAAGAAGGAGAATCTGCTGCTGGACGGAGCCCAGGAGGTCTCGCCGAAGCAGCATTTCGTCGACTTGCTCAACGCACAGCCTGAAGGCGTGAACCCGGAAGTCACCATGCTGGCTGCACCTGTGATGGGAGCCCGCGTCGTGGAGGCCAGTGCCCCGCCCATGTCTCCACAGAATGCTGACGGAACCGAGCCCTCGGCCCCGTCTTTCGACAGTGAGTTCAACTACGACCAGGAAGAACTCGACATGGTATGAGCCAGCCTCCAGAGACCTCTCGATGGCGTCTCTATTACGAGAAACTGCCATCCGAAAGGCTCCTCCGGGCGTGGAGACCCCGCAAGCTCTCCAGCATAAAGAGCGAGCCCATAAATCGACACACAGCTCGACAATCCAAGTGCCTTCAGCCTATCAAGACCAAGACACACGCCGGAATCCCCAGCTCTTCACCCTCGATCATCCCCAGGAAAACCACGAGACTCCATGAGGCCAGTCGATCTTCCACCCCACAAGACGACGTGTTCGCCTCGTTTTTATATGTTGTTTAGATGTTGCCTCCACCCTCTGTCAATCGTACGCACGTGAACGTATAATCATGTTTTCCACTCTCTCTAAAACCACCTTGTGGCATCGTGGAATCGTCTTTCGTGTGGTCCACGCGCATCTCCACCCACACCCAGTCCGCCTGCCTGTCTGACTCCTCGCAGTGATCAGCCTCTGCACTCCCACAATGTGGAGCGCGTCGCATACTCGCTCTCGCCGCTAGCATCTCTCCTTCTCTCCACCTCTCCATCTCTCTCTCTCTCTCTCCATGAAGCGCGAGCGGCCCAGCACGGCGCCGCCGCCTGCGACCCCTGCGCCCTCCACGGCGGCGCCGTCTCCGGAGCTGTCCGCGTCCTCGAGCGACGGCTCGGCCGGTGACGACGTCGTGCGACTCCCAGGCGTCAACGCCTCCTGGCCGGCTTCGTTCCCGTACTACGACGACTCGTGGTCCGCTGGCTCGGATTCCTCGTCGTCTTCCTCGTCCTCGTCGGCGTACGACAACGAGACTATCACGGCGCTGGACCTGCTGCCCAAGGAGCTGCGTCGCATCGCCAACAAGACGCGGCCAGACTCGGACATCCCTCTCGCGGTGGACGCCGATACGTGCTACTACTACCACATGGACAAGGACGCGTGCTTCTACCCACGCTCGTGCCAGGACTGTCTCCAAATGAAGGTTTGAGAAGGGCTCTTGGGATCTTTTGGTATGATGAGGAGCTCATTTTTGGAATGTGTGTGTGTGTGTTTTCATAGGGCTGCATGATCAACCAGCTCGGCCAGTGCGTGAACCAGTCGATCGACAACTACAACGGGTACATGGACTTCCAGTTCGCGATGCTGCGGAACCTGAGCGGCCCGCACGCCACCAACCGCAACGCCAGTCGCACGCAGCAGTACCACTTCCCAGCGCAGGTCATGCCGTACTGTCCGAGCAACGAGAAGACGTGTGCGTACTGCAGAGACCACGACTTCAAGCAGAAGATTGACTCGCGGTTCTGCGTCGGCAAGAGCAACGGACGCAAGTGTCTGTGTATCTCCATCTGCGAGAGCCCCGTGCGGGACGAGATGCTGGTGCACAGGAACTGCACGAACCCCCTGAGCTCCAGTACGCTCGCAAAAGAACTGCAGACCCACCCGCTGCTGTCCACGCCCTCGATCTTCACACTCGTCGTGGCTCCGGCCGTGATAATGCTCGTGACGTTCCGTGTCTGGCGAAGGCACCAGCGCGGACGGCTTGGCTCAGACGAGTCCATGCACGGAGGAGCGCCGCGGTCTGTCGAAGGCGTAGGCGATGATGCGGACCCTGCCGACTCGATCTGGTCGTGGTCCACGGCAACTCCAGCACAAGAGGCGCGACCGGAGCGCCTCCATCCGTCAGGAAGGCTCGATCTCTTCGGCTGGCAGGCCCAGCGGACAGAGATGATCGCCAAGGAGCAAATGCTCCTGGCTGGTTTGGAAGATTTATCGCCGGCGTCCAGGTTCGTGGACTTCGAAAACACGAGCCCGACGGCGCCGGATCCAGATTATGAAGATGCGGGATCAGCACCGCAACACGACGAGGCATTGGTGAATGCCTCAGCGCCACGACTGTCAGAGCCGGCTCCAGAGTATTACGGGGAGCTCGTCCATCACATCGATTGGGACGAGTCGGACTTGGCAACGCTGTGATTTATGATCGAAATGTAACAAAACCCCCATCATCTGAAGATGCGATCTTGATGCGATGAACAGATCCTCGACCGACAGTGGCACGCCGACTCGCCGTCGATTGGCTGACTGAGCTGTTGTGGATGAAATCGCCTCAACACACAACACATCCCCCTCCTTCGCGGCCGCCGATGGAAGAGCATCGGATACATTCGGATCTCACGCCAAGACGCCACCATGAGCATGAGCGGCTCGTCGTCCGCCGACGATTCCTCACCAGCCAGAGCCGCACGAAGAAAGCGTCCAGCGAGCGACGTCCCGACGCGAGAGCAGCAGGAAACGTGCTTCTACCGCCGACACAGCGACACGACGAGATGCCTCCAGCCTCGTCCATGCCGCGAATGTCTCGAGATGGAAGGCTGCATGATCAACCAGTTCGGCCAGTGCGTGAATATGACGATCGACGGATACAATCCGTGGATGGACTTCCACGTAGGCATCACCATGCAACTCCACGGCCCTGGGTTCACTAATCCCATAGCCAACACCACGCTTCAGCAGTATCACTTCCCAGCACATAGAGCGGCGTATTGTGTCGACCGCGACCCCGTGTGCGATCTCTGCAAACAGCAAGCCTTCTCGACTCGAGATACTCGGTTCTGCGTTGGCGCCGACGGCTGCCTCTGTATCGCGGCGTGCGAACTACCAACGTGGGAGACTGATATTGGCGGTCGCCTGCGCTGTTCCGAACCGCCATCGCTTTCGTCTTCATCTTCGTCTCATGTCAGTGCCTCACTCGCCGACCTGCCGATCCAGTTCAAGTCTGCGTCGTTGTATCCAAGTTTGTACATCGCAATCGCGGCCTTGATCGTCTCGATCGCCACGATCACCCTCGATCGACGACGCACGCTCAAGCTCTTCCGCATGTATCACACTCAAGGCATGGTCGCGATGCCGACGGGCAACGGCCGGATCTCGATCGTGGCAGCCACCCCGCCGCTCAACCTCTTCGGCTGGCGCGACCATCTCCAAGAACTCATCGACAAGGAGCAGCTCCTTCTCGCTGGTTGCGAGGATCTCTCACCAGTGTCCCTCACCAGTGTCGACTTTTTTGTCTGCGAGCCGAGCGCCCCAGTAGACGTGGAGTCCTCAGCAGGCACGGCTCCAGTCGCCAACGACGACTTCATCAACGCCAGTGGACCGATTTTGACGCCTGTCCTGCCATCGGCACCGGCTTTCGATGATGGAACTGGCGATGAGACCCATGGAAGCTGCTTAGAGGGATCCACACCGTCCTCTGACTTTTAGCGTAGAGACTGCGGGGTGGTGATTGCATGTGATGGTGCACCATTCGGTTAGCTCTCACGTAAACTAGCCTAGTTTCAATAAATTAGTTTTCTGAGATCTCGACTCTCTTGTTGTTTGTATGCCACCACCTCTTCATCAGAACGCCTGCAAAGCACTCGAGTCTTTGGCTTGGAAGGGTTCATGTCGACCGCTGCGCTGCGTCTCCACGACCGCCGAGCCGCCTCGCTCGCCGCCAATGGACGCGACCCTCGCGCAGCATCTACGTCTACAAAGGGTACGGCTTCCGTTCCGGAGACGTGTGGGTACTACGGCGTGGCCGATTCGATCTCCCGCTGTCGCGCGCCGCGCTCCTGCCAAGACTGTCTCGCGATGCCTGGCTGTGGGATTGCAAGCGGCGCCCGATGCCTGAATGTCACCTCCGCGAGCTTCGAATTCCATACTGATTTCGACTACCGGAAAGCCAACTTCCCAAACGGCTCCCTCGTATCCAACACCTCCTCGTTCAATTTCATAGCGGGCACAGCGACGTACTGTGCAGCAACCGACGCGATCTGCACGAAGTGCCGTGAGGAGTTCCGACGTATCGCTAATGCATCCACTCAGTCGTCCTACGGACCGCCGTGGACAGCGTTTTGCAAGGGCGACAACGGCTGCGTGTGTATTGGCTTGTGTGAGCTCCCTGAACGTCGGGCTATTCTCGCTGCTGATCCCGAGTGCGACCAACCGCGCAGCTACCATTTGAGACTTCCAAAGATCGTGCGTGATACTCACACTACGAGACGAGGAGATCCACGAGCTCTCAGCGTTCCGCTAGAATTCGAGCCGAAGAAAGAGGAATCCTGTGCCTACACCAAAGAAGTCGACATGCGAGGCTGCCGCGTGCCACGCACATGCCGCAGTTGTCTTTCCAAGCCGGTGAGTAATAACCCAAGCACACGTTCCCTTTGGCCGTCAATCATGCTAAAGCTGCCCTCTTTCGATGGTGTGTGCGCGTGGTGACAGGGTTGTATGCTCTCCGATGCCAAGTGTATCGAAGCCAACGCTGAAGTGTATCTTCGGGACTTCCGGAATGTCAGCCTGGACAACAACAACATGGGCTATGCCTCCTCAACACGGTTTGTGTCGTCCAACACGACCTACTGCCCAGCCAGCGATAGGACGTGTGCGACTTGCCGGAAGCTCTTTCCCGAGAACAGTTTTAATGATTGGAGCAATTTCGTGGGAAACTCCTACTTCTGCGTCGGCCAAGACGGCTGCGTGTGCATTCAAGCTTGCGAGGATGATAGCCGGGTCACAGGTGTCTACGACACCGATTGCAATTTGTCGATCTCAGGGCCTAAGTATGTGAGCCCGGTGACGACGCTGCTCATTGCTGCTGTCACGTGGATCCTTCTGTGGCCAATCTACAAGGAGTGGACTCGGAAGCCCTCACCAAGAAACGATCGACGACCGGGACAAACGATTTGGCGCAACATGCTCGACGAAGTGCCTCGTGTTACACGCCTCGACCTGTTCGGATGGCGAGCCTACCGCGAGGAACTGCTGCTGCGAGAACAGGAGCTGCTGCATGGTCTCGAGGTCACGAGGCCTCTGGGAAACCCAGTGGACTTCGAGAACATGGATCCGAGTGCTCCAGACTTCGACGACGACGAGTCGTCGGCTCCGACGGCCCACGATCCCAAGGCCCTGGCATCGGCTCCCGTGTACCGACGTTCTTTCCACGATGGTGATGGTGGTGCGGACGAGTCCAGCTCTTCTACTCACGACACGGATCAGACTTCGCCGAGTGCCCCTGACTTCGACATGGAGGAACTGGACGAGTGGCGATGGGAAGGCGGATCAACAGGTCACAGTGATCGACTTGGACAAGTCACGCGTCGGTCGACGCGAATGGGTCAGAGTGATACTACGTAAGTAGAATCCTTTCCTGGCCTCACCATGAGTGGACACTTGCCAGAGATGCTGATACTCTTTTCCGCTTGGTTTTTGTATGCCTCGACTCTCAAAACGACACTGAGAAAAGTGAACTCTGAAACCCCTATTATTGATACAGCTGCCTGAAATAACTTGCATTTGAATGGAGACTCCTGAGACGAAAATACGTGTGGTAAAGTTGAGGAGTCCTCCACCCCAGTCCGGGTGAAAACCACGGGATACTCATTGCTCCAAAAATACATTTACTACACTGTATTGACCAATGGAAATTTTACTGCACCGCTCGAGTCGCAGAAATAGTCAGCCAAGAACGACGCTGTTGAACTCACAGGACACAGGAACGGAGACGTTGATTCTCCCTGAGAGCAGCAGCGAGCGTCAGTCGCCAACAAGGTCACTCGGTGGTAACGGAGCTTTTTCCGTTGCAGCGCAAGAGCGGCGGACGCTGCCATTTGGTATGGCGTTTACAGTTACCAGAGATCCCGCGGACATGGATACATGAAATTAGCCTAGGAGCCGATTAATTAGTTTAGCTTCAGCGATGGTCTGCACTTTCTCGCGTGTGACTCCCACACCCATTTTGCCCGCTCATGGACATGCATGCGATTCACTTGGCATTTGTATGCAACCCAGGGAAGGGGCTGAGTGGCATCCCCTTGAATCTCACTCCTGACTCCCCTGGTGTTGCTTCTAATCACAACACCAAAAACCTCCAGTCGTCCAACATGAGCGCCAAGCAGCTCCACGACCGCAAGGCCGCCTTGGTCTCCGCTGCGACGGCGCGCGATCCACGCTCAGCGCCAGTGTTCACCCACAGCAACGTCAGCGTGCCAGAGACCTGTCGCTTCTATGGCGTCGCCGACGCCATCTCGCGATGCCGCGTGCCTCGCTCGTGTCAGGACTGCCTCGCGACGCCTGGATGCGGAATCACAAGCTACGGAGACTGCCGCAACACCTCCGAGGATAATTACTTCTCGTACGACAAGGACTACCGTAACGCCACGTTCCCAGCAGGCTCGCTCATGAGCAACGTCTCCTCGTACTTCCTGGCGGGTACAGCCACGTACTGTGCAGCGACAGATCCTGTGTGTACCAAATGTCGTCAAGAATTTCGGGAGATCGATGCAGAGCCGACTGGTTCATCATTCCGATATGTCGGTACTCAGTATTGCAAGGGTGGCGGCGGCTGTGTGTGCATCGGTGTGTGTGAAGTTCCTAAGGTGTTCCTGCAGCGTACGGTAGATTACCAGTGCGACCAGCCATCAGTGTACTCAAAGAATCTCCCCAAGGTGGAGCGAGAGCCTCTCAGCGTCGGTCGCGGCGATCCACGCGCACCTGTCGTGAAGGTGGCGCACACGTCCAAGAAACAAGAAACCTGCGCGTACACGACGGAGATCGATTTGCGTGGCTGTCGACGCCCACGCACATGCCAAGAATGTCTGCTGAAACCGGTCAGTTGATTTGGATCTTGTGAAGCACGGGCCGCTTACTGTACTAGTATCGCCTCTGACAACTGATAAATGCCGCAGGAATGCATCCTCCAGGACGCAGAGTGTGGGGACGTGAAGGAGAACTACAATTACAGGGACTTCCGCGACGCTTCTTTGGACTCGAGCAACATGAGCTACGCTGACAGGTATTCCTTTCCGTCGTCCAACACGACGTACTGTTCGGCTTCCGACGCGACGTGTGCCAAGTGTCGACAAAGCTTTCGTGATGGGAGAGGCTACGAGGACTACGGATGGTACTCTCTTATTTCGACCTCCAAGTTCTGCGTCGGTCAAGACGGCTGCGTGTGCATCGAAGCCTGTGAGGCCGAGATCCGGTCCACCGGCGTCTACGACGAAGACTGCTATCGTTCCAACAACTACAATCGCCCCGAGACCGCCAATGCAGCCAACGCCATCGTCGGAGTCTTCGTCTGCTTGCTGCTGTATAGCGTATTCGCATGCTGGCACAAGGCCAGCAACAGCACGTCAGCGAACAACCAGCGTCGGCAACGAGAAGGTCGGCCCCGCGTGCTGCGTCACATGCTGGATCAAGCGCCCTCTGTGATCCAAATGAACCTGTCCGGTTGGCGAGGCGACCACGAGCGTCTGCGTGAGCGGGAGCAACGCATGCTGCGTGGTGAAGACCTCGAGTCAGCTCCACTTGAAGCAGATAACGACGAGCCGGACTGCCGCTCTCTCGAGGCCTCCACCGACGACGAGTCCAGCCGCAACGACTCCAGCAACGACCTCCAGGACTCGAGCTCGCAGACACAACGCAGTGAGGCCGTTCGCAGACGCTCCACTCGCAATCTCTAAGCAAACACGTCGACGGAATCTACACTGTATAAAAGATCATGTGCCCACGGTATCCTAAAATGCTACTTTATTTGAGTACATATGCTTGTCTCGAATGAGCAACCCACTGATATAGTTGATCCGCCATTTCGACAAGGTCTCACTTGACAACAACCACGACGGACTCAGCCATGGCGTCGCTGGCGCTGCAGCTCAAGGACCGCAGGGCATCTGCTGCCTCGTCCGCTTCTTCCTCTGGTGCACGTGATCCTCGCGCCGCGCCAGTTTCCACGAAGAGGAACGTCTCCATACCAGAGACCTGCGAGTTCTACGGCGTCAAGGACGCCATCTCCCACTGCCGCGTGCCGCGGTCCTGCGCCGACTGCCTCGCCAAGCCTGGATGCTTCATCACGGGAATCGGGGTGTGCACAAATGCGTCTGATGCGTACTACAACTTGGCGGAGTCCGACCACCGCAACGCCACTTTCGGAAATGACTCGGCTGTGTCGACAGCGTTGTACTATACTTTCCTCGCTGGCACGGCCACGCTGTGTCCGGCAACAGACTCCGTGTGTACTAAGTGTCGAGCTCAGTTCATGGAGCTTTCGAAGACCGCTGAAAGCAGCCGAGATATTTACTCCCAGTTTTGTCGCGGGGAGAATGGCTGCGTGTGCATCGCGATGTGTGAAGTACCCGCGGTCCGAGCGTGGAGTGTTATCGACGGTCAGTGTGGCCAGCCACCGCAGCCACGACGCTTCCTCGATTTACCCGCACGGCAGTCGTTCACGTCTCCTAAAAGAGACCCGCGGGCGTCTCTTGTGAACGTCCACGAGCGGAGGAGATCAGAGGAGACATGCAAGTACCATTTCGACGAGGACGTCCGAGGCTGTCGACGACCGCGCACGTGCCAGGAGTGTCTTCTCAAACAGGTACGAACTCTGGTGTTGATATTGGCCGTTGTATGGCGGCGTAACGCTTGTTGCGATGCTATGATCGACTCTAGGACTGTGTCATTTCAAACTTTCAGTGTGAGAGCATCGAGAAGTATTATCCATCCGCAGACTACCGGAATGCCCAGCTTGGGATTTTGGGCAACAGTTCGAGAATGTACAGTCAGTTCCCCTCGACCAACACGACGTACTGCCCGGCCAGCGACGAGGTTTGCCAAGTCTGTCGAGAGAAATTCAAGCAGCACGCAACACTCAAGTACGGCTTTCAAGTGTTGCAGTACAACTCGGAGTTCTGCATGGGTAGCGACGGCTGCGTGTGCATCGAAGCTTGTGAGAGCGACACGTGGACGACGGGAGTGTACGATACAGAGTGCAATCGCTTGCTCAAAGACGTGGACGTTAGCGCTACAGCGTCGATCGCCGTGGCGCTTGTTGTGTGGACACTTCTCGCCAGTGTGTATCGCTACTCCAAGCGACATCTCGTCCCCCCGACTCGCAGACAAGTCCAACAAGCTGGCGCTCGTATTCTACGCCACATGCTCGACGAAGTGCCAGCACTTGGACGACTTGATCTCTTCGGCTGGCGAGCGTACCAGGAACGACTGAACTACCAAGAACGACGCCTACTGGACGGGTATGACGTCTCCTTGGCGGTCACCCACCCGGTGGATTTCGAGTGCATGGACCCGAGTGCACCGGACTTTGAAGTAGACAATTCGTCGGCTCCTACTGCGTACGATCCGAAGGCTCTGGCGTCAGCTCCACAGTTCAGAAGCTCTTTCCACGATGGTGAAGACGCGACTGAAGCATCGAGCTCTAGTCGATCCGACGATTTCTCGACCCCGAGTGCCCCAGATTTCGAAGAAGACGCGGAGCCAGAGATGCAGCGGATTGACCAACCGAACCAAGGCGAAGAAGACGGGCTCACTCGACGAGCCAGGCGTAGCACCCAAGAGGCTCATCGATAATAGTTGAGAGGCACCAATGCCACATTGAGGTCCCCGACGGATATTGTTAATTCAGTACATATATGAGACTTGGTCTTTGTATGCCACTCCCCATTCAAACATTTGGTCTCCACGGTCTCACATGGGCGTCCAAGCGACGCCGCGCGTGCAGCTTCAGAGCCGCCGTGCTGCGCTGATCTCTGCTAATGCACGCGATCCTCGCGCTGCTGGTGCGTTGTTCACAGGCACCGTCGCCGCCACGGAAAGCTGCGAGTTCTACGGACTGGCGGACGCCATCTCGCGGTGCCGCAAGCCGCGCTCGTGCCACGACTGCCTCGCCACGACAGGCTGCGGACTGACGGACGCTGGCTATTGCGTGAATGCGACGCGCGATTTATCAAGCTTGACGCGCAGTCCGGACTACCGCAGCGCCAACTTCTCCAACGCCTCGCTCGTCTCGACCACGTCGGCGTTTTCCTTCCTCGCGGACTCGGCCACGTACTGCGCTGCCTCCGACTCCGTCTGCATCAAGTGCCGCGAGCAGTTCGAAAGAGACAACGCCAACGCAGATTTTCGCAGACCCGCGGATACGCAGTTTTGCAAAGGAGAGATTGGCTGCGTGTGCATCGCGGTGTGTGAAGTCTCAAAGCGACGGGAAGAACGTGTGATGGACTGGAACTGTGATCAGCCACACATCGACGTCGATCTCTGGCCGCCAATTTCGCGTGTGAATCGGACGAAGGCGCGGAGCGATCCGCGTGGGCCGATGGGGAAAGTGACGCCCCCGCCTAAGACCCGCGAGACGTGCGCGTACACGAAGGACGTGGATCTGCGAGGCTGTCGACGTCCGCGCTCTTGCCAAAGCTGCCTGGAAAAGACGGTACGTGAGCGTCGGACTGTGTTGAACGTGTGCACTCGTCAATGGGGTTATGGGCTTGCTCACAGACTGTGTGTTCTACAGGGTTGTACGATTGTCATGGGTCAGTGCTATGACATGACGCAGTATTCGTGGGATCGAGACTTCCGCCAAGCCACACTGGACGCGACGAACAAGAGTGGCGCGGTCTCCTACGCCTTTCCTTCCTCCAACACGACTTACTGTCCATCGTCGGACGCAACGTGTGCTGCATGCCGCGAGACGTTTCAAGAGCACAAAGACGACGGTTGGACACATCTGATGAGCAACTTTGACGCTTTCTGCGTCGGCCAAGATGGCTGCGTGTGCATTGCGGCGTGCGAGAGCAACGCGTGGACGACTGGCGTGTATGATCGGGATTGCGACCGCGTGGGAAGCAACGACGCCAATTATGGACCAGCGTCTGTCCTAGCCATAGCCGCAGTGACGTGGTTGGTGTTGGTGGCCACCTACAAGTTGTGGTGGGTAAAGCAACGATCGCGGAATCAAGAGCGACGGCGATTCAATCATCGACAACGACAAACGCTATGGCGGAATATGCTGGACGAAGTCCCAGCTCTTCCGATTCTGGACCTCTTCGGGTGGCGAGCTTATCGGCAAGGACTATTCCACCGAGAGCAAGAGCTGCTCCAGGGCCGAAGCCCTCGGCCTCTCCACCTCCACGTGGATTTCAACCCGACGGGTCCAAGCGCTCCAGACTTGGATGAAGACAGTGCGTCGGCTCCGACTGCTCAAGATCCGAAGGCCCTCGCGTCTGCGCCAGTGTATCGGAGCTCTTTCCACGCCGACGATGGCTCCACTGACGAGTCGGATCACTCGTGTCCCAGCGCCCCCGACTTCGAGGAGGAGGAGCTTCAGCATCAAACCGGGGATAGCGTTACCAGTCAAGACGAACGGCTTGGACTGGTCACGCGACGGGCAAGGCGAGAGGAATACAACGCCTAAGCAGTGCATCAGGTCCAGAATCTTTGGCATGGACCACCGAGATGAGAGGTTGTCGTTATTACAGTGCATTGTTAGACTTGATGTTTGTATGCCACCCATAAGCATTTAGCATTCACGGTCTCACCTACCTAACGAAGGTGACGTTGGCGACCATGCAGCGGCAGCAGCTCCAGCGCCGCCGCGCCGCGCTGGTCTCCGCGCATGCCCGCGATCCTCGCACTGCAGGTGCGCTGTTCACTGGCAATGCCACGGTCGCCGAGACCTGCGAGTACTATGGGATCGCGGACGCCGTCTCGCGATGCCGCAAGCCACGCTCGTGCCAAGACTGCCTCGCGACGCCCGGCTGTGGACTGACAGACTTTGGCCATTGCCGAAACGCGACCAGCGACCCAGGGCTACTCACTAAAACGCTCAACTACCGCAGCGCCAACTTCTCCAACGTCTCGCTCATCTCGACAACGTCGTCGTTCGTGTTCTTGGCCGAATCGGCCACGTACTGCAAGGCCGCGGACGCTGTCTGCGCCAAGTGCCGCGAGCAGTTCCTCGCAGATGAACGCAATGGTCGGTCTGCGAACTTGCAGTTCTGCAAGGGTGACGATGGCTGCGTGTGCATTGCGATATGTGAAGTGCCCACGCGACGAGAGACGTTCACTTATGACTGGCACTGTGGCCAACCGTACGTCGACACCTACTACAGCCATTGGCCAGTGGTTCGGCGTGCAAATCGAACGAAGGCGCGTGGTGACCCGCGCGTGCCCGCGGTGTTGTTGACGCCACCGCCAAAGACCGAAGAGAGCTGCGAGTACACGAAGGCAGTGGATCTGCGGGGCTGCCGACAGCCGCGTACGTGCCAAAGCTGCCTCGAGCTGCAAGACTGCACGATCACACTCGGACGATGCTACGGTATGAAGCAGTATTCGTGGAGAGAGGACTTCCGCACTGCGACCCTGGACGCAGATAACATGAGTGTGTCCTATTTGGACTTCCCTTCATCCAACACCAGCTACTCAACGTGTACGATATAGAGTGTGATCGAGTGGGGAGCATGTCCACGTCCTTCAGCGCGACGGCTGCAGTGGCCATTGCCGCAGTCGCGTGGTTGGTTTTCGTAGGGACGATCACGTTATGGAAGCGAACGCACACTAGAACCACCACTCGCAGTCAAGAGCGACGACGACTCGATGGACGGCCGCCACCGAATCTGTGGCGGAACATGCTGGATGAAGTGCCTGCCCTTCCGGTTCTGGATCTCTTCGGCTGGGGAGCTTACCGACGAGAGCTGTTCCGTCTTGAGCAAGAGCTCCTCGGAGGCGGGAGCCCCAGGTCCCTGAGCCACCCTGTGGATTTTGGCTTCATCGACCCCAGTGCTCCTGACTTGGATGAGGACGACGCATCGGCTCCAACGGCCCAAGACCCGAAGGCACTGGCCTCAGCACCCGTGTACAGAAGCTCATTTGACGACCGCGGCAGCTCCACGGATGGCTCAGGCTCGTCAACTCATGACACGGACTTCTCGTCACCAAGTGCCCCGGATTTTGACGATGCAGAGGTGGCGTGGGAGCCTCACCTGAGCCAAAGTGAGCGATACGGACTCGTAGCTCGCAGATCAAGACGAGAAGAGCGAAAATAGAGGGACCACAGCATCTGACTAACCGATAGGATCGAGCTGACTGTGTTTTGGGATGCTGGCATCCAGACTCCACCTTGAAGAAGGCTCCATGAGTGAGACTCAGTGTCAGAACTGAGATATGTCGGAGTCCCACGCAGCCCTCGTCTCAAGCATGGTTATGAAGCAAAGCATCATTCGCCTTGTTGTGGACACGATGGCCATTGCGCCCCGAGCCACAGCGAGATGGCGTCGCTGGCGATGCTTCTGACTGCGCGGCGGTCATCACCAACGTCTCTAGAGAAGAGATCCCGCGACCCTCGAGCAGCGCCAGTTTCCATCCACCGAAATGTCTCGATATCGGAGACCTGCGCCTACTACGGCGTGCAGGACGCCATCTCCCACTGCCGCGTGCCGCGCTCGTGTCGCGACTGCCTCGCTAAGCCAGGCTGCGTGCTGCCTGGCGACGGCTCTTGCCAGGACGCCTCATTGTACAAAGCTGAACGCGACTACCGCAATGCCCCGTTCACGAACACCTCGCTGGTGTCCACGGCCTCTAATTTCGACTTCCTGGCGGGCTCGGCGCCGTACTGCGATGCAAACGATGCCGTTTGCACCAAGTGCCGTGATGGATTCAAGCAGCTTGGCCGCGCGCGAGAGGCAGCCAAGCAACTACAGACCCAGTTATGCCGAGGCGACGGTGGCTGCGTGTGTGTCGGTCTGTGTGAGGTCCCGGAAGCTTGGGCTGCTCGTGTGTACGACCTGAACTGCAGCCAACCTTCGCCTGTGATGCGAGACCAGCAACGGAGGAAGCTTAAGCAGTTCACGTCTTCGAGCAGAGACCCACGTGCGTCTCCTGTACATGCCGTCAATCGACGAGCAGATGCAGCGTCGTGCGAGCTTTCGGCTGTGCAGGACGTTCAAGGCTGCCGCCGACCTCGCACTTGCCGCGAGTGTCTTCTCAAACCCGTGAGTCTCACTCCCATCGCTTGATTGTCGCACTTCTGGTAGCACGAACTGATTGGAGCTGTGGTGTTTCTGGGCAGAACTGTGCGCTTGTCGAAGCGCAGTGCGTCGGCATCGACAAGTACGACCCAAGCAAGGACTATCGCGTGACGGTGCTCAACTCGACCAACAGCACCAGTGTTTTCCACATGGGCGGTGCTCAGTTTGCGTCTGCAAACGCGACGTATTGTTCGGCAGAGGATCCTGTGTGTGCGACGTGCGGCGACGCCTTTCGTCGATCAATCGCTGCCAGGTACACGATGGGCCAGCTTGTCCAGGACGCCGATTTCTGCATCGGTAAAGCTGGTTGTGTGTGTCTTGAAGCGTGTGACAGCGTCGTGTGGTCGTCCGGAGCATATGACAGCACTTGCAGCTTGCTCGCTGGCAACACCATTAATACTCAGACCGTGTTCACTCAACTCGCACTGGCACTGGGCGTGTGGGTCGTCTGTCTGTTTCTCTACGGACGCTACGGCCAAGAAGACGAGGAGACGCGTGGGTCAGACCGCGACGGACCCATCGAGATGAGACGCAACATGCTGGACACAGCCCCTGCGCCAGGCCGACTGGATCTCATCGGATGGCGCGCTTTCTACCATCGACTGCTGCAAAAAGAGCAAGAGCTTTTGCTGGGGGGTCGAAGACGATCATGCACTGCCGCCAGTGCTACACCCTGTGGACTTCCTGTTCTTGCCGTCTGCTCCCGACTTCGACGACGACGACTCTTCAGCACCGACAACCAACGACCCTCACGCTCTAGCGTCGGCGGCAGTTTTTAGAGCTGCGAGAGAAGATGCCGAAGAAGATACGGCCAAAGATCCACTCACATCTGAACCCAGTGCTCCCGATATTGACGAGTACGATCCGGTCGATTGGATGGCAGATTCACGGAGCGGAGACCTACGTGGGACGGTTACACGACGATCAAGACGCATCGACTGAGACGCAATGGCGTGTACCATTATTGATCTAATCATCCTCAAAATCCGGAGCTGTAGCTACGGATGCGTCAATGTCATACTCATGCGAGTGACGACGGTACACAGGAGCAGACGCCAACGCGCGTGGATCTGTAGCCGTCGGTGCCGACGACTCATCCTCGTCGAAATCGGGGGCGGAAGGCTCGGCAAAGTCAAAGTCGATGGGATGCGACACGGGCGAAAGCTCTTGGTCGAAGCCTTCTAAAAGTTGCCGCTCCTTGTACTGGAGCCTCTGGTAGTATCGTCGCCAACCGAACAAATCCAACCGTAGGGCTGGTGCTTGGTCGAGCATGTGCCTCCACAATGCGACGCTGGTATCCACGACGGTTTGCTGGAGCCTGGCGCGTTCATACTTGAAGATCTTGTGGCTGACCACGAGCACAAACCACACTACCACGGCGATACTGAAGGAGACGAGGTACTCTGGCAGCGTTCCATGCATCATTAGCGGCTGATGTGCGCAGGTGACGGCGCGGACGCGATCTGCATACTTCACTGACTCGCAAGCCTCAATACAGACGCAGCCGTCTTCGCCGATGCAGAATGTTGCCACGTTAAAGATCGTAGAATCGTCGCTAGTGTACATAGCGTCGTTGTGCTCGAATTGTTTGCGGCACTGGATACAAATCGCGTCGTCGAAGGGGCAGTACGCCGTGTTGGATGACGGGAAAGAGTACGCCCTACTCAGTGGGCTAATGCTGAGCGTGAAGTTGGCAGTGCGGAAGTCGGCGGTCATAGTCGTTGCGTCAATGCTCTGGCAGCGGTTGTCTGAGATTGCGCAGCCCTTGGAACACGCACAACGCCACACATCAGACATGAGGTGGGAGCACGGCACAGTAGCGTGGCACAAGACTTACATCTTTGAGTAGGCAATCTTGGCATGTTCGAGGCTTCGAACACCCACGAAGGTCTTGTACTGGGTAGTGTTCACATGTGTCGGTTGCAGTGCGATGTGTGATCTTCGACGGAGCTGCTCGAGGATCCCGCTTCACTGTTGTGAAGGGTTGCAACCTCTTCGGTTCGTGTGCGACGAAGGCTGGAGCGTCTTGTCCGCAGTCTTTGTCGTACACCCACTTGTTGCGGTAGTGAGGGACCTCACAAGACGCAATGCACACACAGCCGTCGGCACCAACGCAGTACTGGTCGTCCAAATAGCTCGCTGTCTGAAGTGAGTCTGCTGCAGACTGAAACGTGGCGCGACATTGTGCGCAGATGCGGTCCGATTCGCCACAGTACGTGGTGTTAGCTGAAGAGAAGAATCCGCTGCGAGGCGCGTGTTGCAGTTCCTGAACGGTCTTGTTGTACGCCGTGCCACGCGGTGCACTGGGTAGTGTGAGGTTGCGGTACTCGTGTTGAGGGTCATACGTATAGTACGGTGTGACAGCTTCTGAGCACGTACCATAATTGCCAATGATACACCCCTTGGCCAATAGGCACAACAGCGTCAAGTCAGGTGTGAACCATCGCAAACGTCAATTGGACAAAGCGTTCGGGATCGTACCGACATGGCGAGGCAGTCGCGACAGGAGCGCGGATACCGACACTTGGAGATGGCATCTTGCACGCTGTAGAAGCCACAGGACTCGCTAGTAGTGACGTTCTTACGGATCGATGTGCGCGCCGCTCGTGGGTCGGCGCGGAAGCCGCTGATGGAGCGGGAGAAGCCGGTCTTCGCCATCCCAAGCGTGGTGTCCGGTTCGATGACCACCACCTCGAGTCCCCCGTGTTGTCCAATCCAGGCTAAAGCAGTAGCTATTTTCGACCGTCCCCTTCTTCTCAACTGTGTGTACTTATACAAGAGACCAATTTTCAAGAACATTCACTCTGTGTATTCCTGTGACGTGTGTGTACTTTCTCACTGTAAGGATGCTTCTTAGAGCTATTTGATTGGCTGTTTGTGGGTGTGGTTCCCCCGTGCAGAGCCGGGACTGGTCGAAGAGATCAAGTGGACCCTTGTGTGACATGCGCGGCTTGCGTCCTCTGTCAAACGCGCTCGGCGGGTTCCGTTCTCGACTCGGCGGAACGTGCGTGTGTGAGGGTACGCCACTCGCCCATCCACGGAGAATTTCGGACCGAAGAGAATGCGCTCTCCCTCCAAGAGGAGCCGCTGAGAAGAGAAGCCGATCGCGGCGTCGTTCGAGCTCGAACGCGACCGCGAAGTTGCGCGACCGAAGAAGAATCATTCGCCAATCTGCCGCCGACCACCAGCACCAATTCGATGGCGGGCTACACCACGACGACATGGCGTCACGAAGCGGAGCTCTTTTCACAGACATTGCGTTGTACCGAGCATTCGCTTCGCGCAAGCAGCACGCGGCGGTGTCTTCGTCGTCGTCGGGTCACGAGCAGCACATGACGAAGCGCATGAAGTCCGATGGAGGCGTCGGACGGGATGGAAATGAAGGAGGGCTTGTCCTGTTCGGATGGCGCATGCATCGAAGCGAGAGCCAAGAGATTGCCCAGGATGGCTGTACACGACTCGCACCGCTGGTGGGCTGCACTTGCTTTGATCAAGATCGAATGGGAGCGTCGGCTCCGGAGTTCGATGCCGCGTTCGAGAGCTCCGCACCACTATACGACGATGAGGACATGGCGCCAAGTGCGCCAGAGCTCACGCCGACGGCGCTCTACGGCTGCTACTGCCTGGATCGCATGCCGTCGGCGCCGATGTTCATGGAGGATGATGAAGAGATGGAAGAAGGAGACGATGAGGGATCTTCAGGAGCGGAGGAGCACTTTTGGGGCAGAGACGACTCGATTGGAAACCTCGGTAGTATCATCTAGTCGTAGGCTTTGTTTGAGTAGGTAGGAGGCACGCTGTGTTTTTTCATCTGAGACGCGAGAGCCACAAAGTAGGGGGGGGGGGGGGG